>JABEXW010000346.1:0-88250 GCA_013266185.1 Fusarium sarcochroum | reverse complement strand
AGAGATGATTTTCTTTGGTATTATTTTACTTGATAAAAGTTATCTAGGTTGAAGTCTCCCTAGTCACTGAAGCTTTAACGACTGAAGCTGGTCAACACGTCACTGGATTGGATCGTGGAAACTGTGGATGTCGACAAGGAGCTCCCTGGTTATGCATCTCGTAATACGTAACCAAGCTCCAGGTTTTGGTCATGTAACATCACGAGATCGAACAGGGCAATTGCAAACTGATGAGGGGTTTTATAGATTGATTTCCGATGCGAATGCTCCCGTCCAAGCATTATCGTTACCTGGGATCTTTGTGAAACACAGACTCGGACCTTGTTTAGTCCGAGCTTGTAAGTCTGGAATTGGCACGATGGATGTATATAGTCGAAAATTGTATCAATACATTGAGACACGTTAAAAAAAGGACTTTAGTATCCGACGGTTCACATAATTACTTTAACATTACACGATGCAGCTAGTTTTTATCGTTGAAAGCATTTGCCGAGCTCAAATACTATACACATTGACGTCGGCAATGAGTACCGGCCAGAACCTATTCCATGTACGACGTTCTGGCTCGCAGGTACTTGATAGAAACATATCTTTTCAGCGATGACATGAACTATTAATGGAATAGATTCGATTAGGACTCCGTAGAAGCACACCTGATTGGACCCTTGCCTTTACCTGTTGACTCTCGGTGGAGACATTATTATGAACGGGTTTAGGCCACAGGACTCAGGCTTAAACATCAACAGGTTCATGTCAATCTACCGAGTGCAGACCTGGGAGCTATGTCGCATGTTGACGTTTGGAGGATTTTATTGGGCTACATGGATCTCTCTTTAAATGCTATGAGGTATGAAAAAGAGAAAGATTGTTTCGTCAATGAAGTCAAGTTAAAGGGCGGACGTTTTGTGTCACCTAGGTTTGGGCTGATGCAATGCATCATGACAATATTTTATTTGCGTGGGCACGTTGAAAGGCCAGTCTGGCGGTGTGGTGGGGCTCCAGCTTTAGACAGCTGCCAAAACAAACAAAAAAAAAGCTGCCTGGCCAATTGTTTGTCTGACCGTCTTTCAAAGCTCTTTGTCTGAGGCACTGTACTATCATTGGATGACCAACGAGGCGTCTATTCCGGTTGGCTTCGAATGTTTTCTTGGTATTTTCATTTAGAACAGACTCATAAACCATGCAGCAAAAAAACCATGTTCATAACATTTAAGCTCTGCATCACACTGAACTCTTTTTTGTTTCAATGTTTTGATTTACTCTTTAAACACACGCAACCTTGAGGTTATCGATAATAAAGAATGAATACATATTAAACAGCGGAACCACCCACGACCCTTGATGAAATTGTTCCGCTAGCGACATCGCCTGGTCTCTGCGCACCTTTGTTTTTTTTTTTCCCTTGGGTAGAAGTTGAAGTACAAGTACCTTGTCCGCAAATAATCGCGGGCAAGGGACTTCTACGCGACCCTCGTCCTTGGGCTCCCCCTCCCCCACTTTGATTTCTCCCATTCATCCCTCTCTTCTTTCTTTCCCACCTCCCACCATTTGAGATCTTGGAAATCTCGTCCCTCACAGCGAAGCCCACGGCCGATCAAAGCCTGCGACCTCCAACGGCTCGTAGCTTTTCTATACTTTGTTTACCGTCTTTGGTGGTCGCTACCTTTGCTCCCTCCCTCCGACTGAAATCCAATCTCCTTCGTCGTCTGCTGGTGGACATCACCATCAGCAACCCTACACAACAATGTCTCTGCTTCCGCCGGACGTCCACGCAGAGCTTTCACAGCTGCTGCAAGCTCTGCAGTCCTCGGACAACAGCATAAGATCGCAGGCTGAGGAGCACCTGCAGAACAACTGGACTTCCACTCGTCCTGAGGTCCTGTTGATGGGACTTGCTGAACAGGTCCAAGCTGCCGGCGACAACCCGACACGATCTTTTGCCGCTGTTATTTTCCGTCGAATTGCTTCCAAGACTCGCAAGGTTGAGTCCGGCGAAAGTTTGGACCTCTTCATTTCCTTGACCAAGGACCAAGCCTTCGTCATCCGCCAGAAGCTCCTTGAGACACTCGCCGCCGAGTCTGAGCGCCTCGTTCGCAACAAGATTAGTGATGCTGTTGCCGAGCTTGCCAGACAATACACAGAAAATGGTCAGTAGACTATTACTTAGAGGTTACCTTCTCATGAATTATCTCTGTTAACACACTGCGACAACAGGTGACCCTTGGCCCGAACTGCTAGGCGGTCTTTTCCAGCTCAGCCAAGCCCCCGAACCCGAGAAGAGAGAAAACGCCTTCCGAGTGTTTGCTACGACTCCTGCAATTATTGAGAAGCAGCACGAAGAAGCCGTTCTTCAAGCTTTCCAAAAAGGTTTCAAGGACGAGGCCGTTATGGTACAGCACCCCTCCCGCGGGGCAGATTTTTTGTCCCACCTTGTATGTCATTGCGCTGCTAACCACAGCTGCAGGTCCGTCTTGCCGCGATGGAGGCCTTTGCTTCTTTCTTCAGGACTATAAGCAAGAAGGGACAGGCTAAATACTTCGCCCTTATTCCCGATGTCCTTAACATCCTTCCTCCGATCAAGGATTCTCAGGATTCCGACGACCTCAGCAAGGCGCTCCTTGCTCTTATCGATCTCGCCGAATCAGCTCCCAAGATGTTCAAGCCTCTTTTCCAAAACCTCGTGCAGTTCAGCATCTCTGTGGTTCAGGATAAGGAGCTCGACGACATTTGCCGTCAAAACGCTCTCGAGCTCATGGCTACTTTCGCCGACTATGCGCCATCCGTCTGCCGAAAAGACCCCTCGTACACAAACGATATGATCACCCAGTGCTTGAGTCTTATGACAGATCTTGGTGAAGATGATGACGATGCGTCCGAATGGATGGCATCGGACGACGTAAGTGCTTGGAAGCGAGGAAATTTTGGAACGTTCACACAACTAACATGATTCTAAAGTTTGACCAGGACGAGAGTGACCAGAACCATGTCGCTGGTGAGCAAACAATGGACCGACTTGCCAACAAACTTGGAGGCCAAACCATTCTGGCCCCTACCTTCAACTGGCTCCCTCGCATGATGACTTCCATGGCTTGGAGGGACAGACACGCTGCTCTGATGGCCATCTCGGCCATTTCAGAGGGCTGCCGGGATCTCATGATTGGTGAGCTTAGTCAAGTGCTTGACCTGGTGATTCCCGCGCTCCGAGATCCCCATCCTCGAGTCCGATGGGCTGGTTGCAATGCTCTTGGCCAGATGAGCACTGATTTCGCCCCTAAGATGCAGACAGACTACTACGACCGCGTTCTTACTGCTATTATTCCCGTCCTCGATTCTCCTGAGGGCCGTGTCAAGTCTCACGCAGCTGCCGCTCTTGTCAACTTTTGCGAGGAGGCCGAGAAGGCCATTTTGATGCCATACCTGGACGATCTACTGTCACACCTTTTCCAGCTTCTCCAGAATGAGAAGCGGTACGTTCAGGAGCAGGCTCTTTCTACCATCGCCACTATTGCCGACGCTGCTGAAGCTGCCTTTTCCAAGTACTACGACACACTCATGCCTCTTCTTGTCAACGTTCTCCAGAACCAGAGCGAGAAGGAGTACCGACTTCTGCGTGCTAAGGCCATGGAATGTGCTACTTTGATCGCCCTGGCTGTCGGTAAGGAGCGTCTTGGACAGGATGCCATCACCCTTGTCAACCTCCTCGCCAACATCCAAGCCAATATCACAGACGCGGACGATCCTCAAGCACAGTACCTTATGCACTGCTGGGGGCGTATGTGTCGTGTTCTTGGCTCTGATTTCCTTCCCTTCCTTCACAATGTCATGCCCCCACTGTTGGAGCTTGCCGTGGCCAAGGCCGACATCCAGTTGTTGGATGATGATGACCAGGTCGAGCAAATGCAGAATGAGGAAGGATGGGAGCTGGTTCCCCTCAAGGGTAAGATGATCGGTATTAAGACCAGCACCATGGATGATAAGCATATGGCTATTGAGCTTCTGGTCGTCTACGCCCAGGTCCTCGAGGCTTCCTTTGCGCCCTATGTCGCAGAGATCATGGAGAAGATCGCTCTGCCCGGTCTTGCATTCTTCTTCCACGATCCTGTTCGGTACATCTCCTCCAAGCTAGTGCCCCAGCTATTGAGCTCCTATAAGAAGGCATATGGTCCTCAGTCCAACGAACTCCGCGGTTTATGGACGGCGACCGTTGACAAGCTCCTTGAGGTCCTAACTGCAGAGCCTGCCATCGACACACTCGCCGAAATGTACCAGTGCTTTTACGAATCCATTGAGGTTATCGGAAAGGAATGCCTTTCTGCAGACCTCATGAACCGATTCATTGATTCAGTCCACTCTGCCCTCGAAGACTACAAGGACCGTGTCGCCCAGCGACTGGAGGATAAGGAAGGAGCCACCGCTGATGATGTGGAGGATGAGGCTGAGGATACTCTGATGGCTATTGAGGACGACCAAACTCTGCTCTCGGACATGAACAAGGCGTTCCATGCGATCTTTAAGAACCACGGCGCTACATTCCTGCCCGCTTGGGAGCGTTTGATGTCTACATATGAAGGTTTTCTTGCCTCTCCCGACCCCACTCAGCGCCAGTGGGGATTGTGTATCATGGACGATGTGCTAGAGTACTGTGGCCCTGAGAGCACAAGATACGCCGCCCAAATCACCCAGCCCCTCATGAATGGTTGCCGAGATCCTTCACCAGCTATCCGCCAGGCGGCCGCTTACGGCATTGGAGTTGCGGCGCACCGAGGTGGAGCACCCTGGTCGCAGTTCTTGGGAGGCTCGGTTGGCTACTTGTTCCAGGTCACCCAAGTTCCCGATGCTCGTAATGAGGACAACGTATATGCGACCGAGAACGCCTGCGCAGCTATCGCCAAGATTCTCCACTATAACGCCAGCACTGTCGAGAACGTGCAAAACGTGATTACACAATGGGTAGAGACTTTGCCCGTAACCAACGACGAGGAAGCAGCGCCCTATGCTTACGCATACCTGGCTGAGCTGATTGACCAGTAAGTATTTGCAGTATCCGTACTATCATTGTGTTGGTGTGTACAAGCTGACGTTTTGTCTTCCAACTTCTAGGCGACACCCAGCTGTGGCGAACCAGGCTGGTAAGGTCTTTGTGTTCATCGCTCAGGCTCTTGAGGCAGAGACCCTTGTGGGACAAACGGCCAACCGTGTAGCTGTGGCGACCAAGGGTCTTCTGACGACAACTGGTGTAGACCCTACGCCGCTCTTGTCACAGTTCTCAGCCGAGTCGCAACAGACTATCATGGGATTCTTCAACTAGACGGGGGAGTTCCTAGAACTTGTTCATATAGCACCACTCCATACAGGGTATCGTGGGCGGCTACGGGAGTTTTTGTTCGGGTCATGATGCACGAGGTTAAAAGAGCAAGGATGGAATGACAAAGCGTGCGAATTTATGGAGGGACATATCGATTCTGTTTCCGGATGATACCAAATGATTGCCAAGAAGATGCCAGCTACGGGCTAGTGGCCCAGTCAGCTGTAAAGCGTTTGTGGTAGGCTAGCATCATACGGTAATACTGGTATCGATGCGACAAGGTGCCGTGCTTTAGTGAGAGGCGATAGGCCTGAGAAGGTTTGAACTCAGCATCAAACAACGGGCACGCCGCGGACGTGGAAAAGGGATATAGAGGACGTCGGTGCTAGGCGTCGAGGCAAAACAAGAGGGCATTTTGTTTAGGAAGGCTATATACTTGACACCCCATGGCGCTTTTAATGCAACATGAAAGTTTTATGAAGTTCTTATCACGATATCGACTCCGCATCCTGTGCGTGATTGGGATTGTCTGTGCATGAATAATTCTTGTCTCCAAACATGAGACTATCGAGTCAATGATAGCGACAGAACCTCGTCGTTGGAAGAGGTGAAACAATGTATCAGAAGCCCAACCGATGGATGGCTCAGCCTAAGAGCCCGAGGGAGAGAGATGGAATGAATGTCTTGTCTGAGATGCGGTAGGGTTAAGACCTGATCACCATATCGGCGGCAGTGCCGTTGGCTTGGCTACCTATATGTTGAAGAGGGATACTGTCAGAGACAAGGCTGCTTACCTATCCTAGCTATCGTAGTAAGATAGGTCGAGGTGCGGTATTCGTATGATGGTCGTCTCAGCCTGTTTTACTTCAAATCTAGACCTTGAGAGAAGCCACAATAAGATGATACCAAGAACACGGCAGTGTAGGCCGGCTTCGCAGGCGACTTCTCATTCGGTTTGTAGCCCATCATGGATACCAGAGTACTTGATAAATGGGGTCTTTCCCAACTCTCTCGCCATCTACAGAAAAACTGCCACTTTGAGGTGGCAGATTGGCGGGCATTGGCACTTAAAAGAAAGTTAATGATTGAAGTTCCAGAGTTGCCGGGCCTGACGGGTACCTAGACTGCAAAGCCACCCTCAGGGGCGTGTTGAACTATTGAATCCTCACACTTGGCCTTACTTTTTCTAGCCTGCAAGGAACGCCGGGTATGCTAGTGAATTCAAGACATGTTAATGCAGGGTATTGATGGGCTTTTGAGGATGAAATCGCATAGTCTGAATAATTCTGCATCTTGATCTCGGTGATTTACTGCCTGGATAAAATTCCAATATTTCCCAATTCGGAGATGATCTTAGCTAGCAGGCACAGGGTACAAAGGGTAAATTGCTGCGCAGCGGAGAGAAGCGAAGCACGGGGTCCCTCCCGTCCCAGCCCAATAATGGGTTCCCCTCCATCTGGTAAGCCTCTTCTTGCGTCTGCCTCCTTGTACCGGAGTAACTCCTGGCGCCTCCCAAGGTCCCCTTCCCCACATGAGATGCGCTACCCTCGGCAGGGTAAAGTAAAGTTGATATGAGGTACCTGTGTAAGACACCAAGCCCCAGGCGTAAGCCAAAGTACCTCACTCACATGGGGGGTAGGTAGAGTTGAGTTAGGCCACTGTGCGGGTGCCCACCTCCTTCCTGCTTGCTCTCCTCTTTGCATTTGTCCTGCGCCTGCAGAAAACGGCAGTCACCACCCAGTCTGGACAGTATCCAGCCCAGCCCAGCCAGCCAGCATCCCGTCGGCCTTTCCCACCATCCACCGTTCACCATCTACCACCACAACCACCACTTTCCCTCTGCCTGGTCCTGGCAAGGTACTTCCCCCCACCCACACACCATCCGCTTCTCAAGCATTCCCATTCTTCTTCTGCCATACCGTACTCTACTTCTCCATCCCTCTCGTTTTTCCCCTTCCAACGATACTCTAGCGATCTTCCCCCCTTCGACTCGACGCGATTCGGCTTCGACCACAGACTTCGATCTTATCATATTCCTTTCATCGCTTGTTTCCCGCTGTTCCGAGCCTTCGATCGTCGATTTCCGAGTCACTGTCCAATCCTGAGCAATACAAATTTGAGCGAGCACGAATATCCACCCCCGCGCATTTGCCATCTGCGATTATCCATACCCTGTCCCTCTCTTTTTCGCTCGGTCGCTTGTCCTCTTCGGCCTGATTTATCACGTCAAACATCGATCCGACCCGACTCAAATCGCATCGACTCGATTTTGTAACCCTTTAACCTCGACGTTTCCCGCTGTTCCTCATTTCGTTTCGGTCACCATCCGGTTTCGCCGCACTTTGGTCCGCTGCAGCTAGGGTCCCTTCACTAGGCGGCCAGCCTTACCGACTCCTCGGTAGTCGAATCAGGGCACCAGCCGCCTGGCCAAGCACGATATATATAGGACAACGTCCACTCTTCACCTTCTTTGAGTGCCTGGCTAGGCTATCCAGCCAGATGCTGTCGCCATGGATGGCTTCTACTCCTCCCATCAGCAGCAGCAACAGCAGCAACAACACCAGCAGTTCCAACATCCTCAGCACCCGCAGAACCAGCAGAACCAGATGCAGTACAACATGAACGACCCTTCCCTCTTCCCGGGAGGGGACTCTCTCGATGACATTGTTCGCGATAACCAAGACAAGCTATACCGCCGACAGAGCATGCCCCAAGCCTTTGCTAACCCCATGGGCCAGTTTCAGATGCCTCAGCAGCCTCAGCAGCCACAGCAGCAGCAGCAACAGCAACAGCAACAAGGACAGAGACGAATGTCCTCCGTTGGTAACGGTGATATGATGGCTTTCGGAACCGACAATGGCGATCTCAGCTCTTTTCAATTCAACCAAACCGTTCCCGGCGGGTTTCCCACCATAAATACCTCCCTCGGCATGGACCAGATGGGCAACTACATGACAGCTGATCCCAACGATTATTCGGGCATGTCTTCTGATATGATGAGTTCCATGATGCCTTCTACGTTTGCAAACATGAACGTCGGGGCCCAGATGGCAGGCAACGGCTCACCCATGAACCTTTATTCTCCTGCTATGGGACAGTTTCCACAAGGTCAACTTACCCCTCAAGTTGGCAATGACTTCTCCATGGACCTCTCTCCGGATCACGGTTCAATGAACATGGCCCAATCTAACCCTCCCACTACGAATTCGATTTCTGCTCCCACCAATACTACTATGGATACGATAGAGGAACCAGGTGACAATATGATGAACAACAACCAGACCTTCAATAATCAAAATTCTGGAGATAATCAAAATCTTCCGAACCTTTCGCGCCAAGTCTCGACCGCTTCTGGTTCCGTTGTCTCTCCCCCACAACAACCATCGCATGCAGCCATGTCCTCTTCTACCGCCACTCAGCCTACCAGTACTTCGGTTGCCACGACACCATCAAACAGCGAAGCTCCACGAGATTCAAAGGAAAAGACGATATACTCGAAGAGTGGGTTCGATATGCTCAAGGCCCTTTGGCTAGTTGCCACGCGTAAGGACCCTCGGATTCAACTTGGTGCTGTGGACATGTCTTGCGCCTTCGTCGTATGCGATGTCTCCATGAATGATTGCCCTATTATCTACGTTTCGGATAACTTCCAGAACCTTACCGGCTATAGTCGACACGATATTGTTGGCCAGAACTGCCGCTTTCTTCAATCTCCGGATGGTAAGGTTGAAGCAGGTTCGAAGCGTGAGTTTGTTGACGATGGCGCCGTATTCAACCTGAAGAAGATGGTTCACGAGGGCAGGGAAGTCCAGCAGAGTCTCATCAACTACCGGAAGGGTGGAAAGCCTTTCTTGAACCTCCTAACCATGATCCCCATCCCTTGGGATACGGATGAAATCAGATACTTTATTGGATTCCAGATCGATCTCGTCGAATGCCCCGATGCAATTGCCTCGAATCAAGATCTTGGTGGCGTTAAGGTGAACTACAAGCACAGCGACATCGGACAATACATCTGGACTCCGCCACAGTCTAGTCAGTGGGAACCCGAGAATGGCCAGACATTGGGTGTAGACGACGTATCAACCCTGCTACAGCAGTTTAGCCCCAAGGGTCTCGCCTCGGACTGGCATAAGCAATCATGGGATAAGATGCTTCTTGAGAATACCGACGACGTGGTCCATGTACTTTCGCTTAAGGGTCTTTTCCTCTACCTGTCACCATCCTGCAAGAAGGTCCTGGAGTATGAGGCAGCGGATCTGGTTGGCAACTCGCTCTCAACAGTCTGCCATCCGTCTGACATTGTTCCTGTTACGCGTGAGCTGAAAGATACGACTACCGGAAACCCCGTCAATATCGTCTTCCGAATACGCAGAAAGCACAGCGGTTACACGTGGTTCGAAAGTCATGGATCGTTGTTTGTCGAACAAGGGAAGGGCCGGAAGTGCATTATTCTAGTAGGACGCAAGCGTCCTGTATTTGCTCTGAGTCGCCGTAATCTTGAAGCAAATGGAGGAATTGGAGACAGTGAACTTTGGACAAAGCTCTCGACGTCAGGATTATTTTTGTTTGTCTCATCAAACATCAGATCACTCCTCGATCTTCAACCCGAAAGCCTGGTGGGAACGAGTATACAGGATCTCATGCGAAAAGAATCACGACCCGAGTTTGGACGAACGATGGAAAAGGCAAGACGTGGAAAGATTGTCACTTGCAAGCACGAAGTTCAGAACCGCCGAGGTCAGGTGTTGCAAGCCCAAACGACCCTATATCCGGGTGACGCTTCCGAGGGCCAAAAGCCGTCTTTCTTGCTCGCTCAAACGAAGCTGCTCAAAGCCTCGTCGCGCAACCTCGCACCCGCAAGCACCTCCGGTTCTAGATCGATCGCGGCAACTCCCAGATCCAATAATGACAGTGAGAACCACGCGACAGGCCACGTCTCACAGCCTGCTGGTGGCGCGTTGGCACCCGGCACCCAGGACGCAGCTTTGGCTTCAGAGGACAATATCTTTGATGAATTAAGGACAACCAAATGCTCCAGTTGGCAGTTCGAATTACGGCAGATGGAGAAGGTCAACCGCATTCTGGCCGAGGAACTTGGAGGTCTCCTCTCAAGCAAGAAAAAGCGCAAGAGAAGAAAGGGCGTCGGTAACGTCGTGCGAGACTGCGCAAACTGCCATACAAGAAACACGCCTGAATGGCGTAGAGGACCCAGTGGCCAGAGGGATCTTTGCAACAGCTGTGGTCTCCGGTGGGCCAAACAAGTAAGCCTCTCAATCCCTTCATCCTGCAGCATTTATTAACATTTTTGTTAGACTGGTCGGGTTTCTCCGCGCAATTCTTCACGAGGTGCTAATACTGCAAACGGTGATGCTCGAAGCAAGAAGTCCAATTCTCCTTCATCGCCGTTGCACAAAGAACTATCTGCCGATACCCCCAACGCGCAAACTCCTAATGGCGATGGTGCAATTAACCCAGCCCAGCTTACGAAGCACAAGATCGAGAATGGAACTTCTGCTCCTAGCGGTGCCCCTTCAGCTACAGGAGTCAAAACATCGGCCGGGTTGCCACCTCTGAGCCATTCTTCAATGTTGGGTATTGGCCAAGCCTCATCGATGGCATCGATTCGAGAAGAACGCGAGACGAGTCAACCATGAGCACCAAGCATGATGCATTTTTCTCTTCATCTTTTTGTTCTTCAGAGTTGCAATCTGGTCAAGGAGCTACGGAGCGGGGTGTCTTGTTTATCCGGCATTTGTGATACCCGCCATATTTTTTTCTTCACGCCAGCCTTTACTTCAGAGATGAGGCTGATGGACATAACAAGACACTTGTGATAACAATGGCTTGGAGCTCAGAAGACGGCACTGAGCGATCTTTGTCTGCTTTTTATTTATCTTGGGGAGGGAGATACAATATCCCTACGGTGTACGAGGTTTCGGAATTTGGGACTTGGGAATAGACACGAATATACCTACTACATATACGAGGCGTTTTTGGGATGGATGGTTTGAACACGACTAGGACAGAATCTTCTCTTGGCCGCTCACACACTCTGCGCTTGTCAAGGATGTGTACCGAGCTGATGACCCGGCTCCAGCCTGGCTGCTTCTCCTCAACATAGATGGTGGCCTGGGATTGTACAGAAGCCAGCCCAGTTAGCATATGTAGCGAGACAGGGCACTCATTGTCAAGAGCATGCATAGGATATGTTAGTCGTGTTATGAGAGGACTTTTGGGTACATGTATGTACTACAAAATCAGAACAGCGAGGCGAATGTTGGTCTAAAATATGGCATGAGTATGGATACTTTATTCTTCGGTTTTGTTTTAGATGGTGAGTTGATGGCCATTACTCTAGTTCAAAGGGTAGCTGGGTACGCTGAGACTTTGATATGTACAATCACTCAGCAAACATTTCATCATTGAATCAAGGATTATGCGTGTACGGTATGACCAACAAACACAAAATTTGAATTAAAGATAGAATCCTCTAGAGAGAGTCGAGCCCTTGTTATTGTATCGTTCACTACAATTAATCACACTAGCCTGTGAAATCGTTATTTTAACACCTGCCTACCCTAAAACAGAAGCATCAGAGATCAAAATGAGTCGATATGGTACATCTCGCAAAAAGGAAAGACAACATGTCACCAACGACATGTGATGTGCTATCTTCTGACCCCTGGGTACAACCACCACGAAAAACCAGATGATTGATTGACGTACGTGGCTTCCATCTGACCGAAGGGGTTAGCATGAACACTGTGTTGACAAGTCGAGATAAGGAGGTTGACACTGGGGTGAGAGACACCAAAGATCCACCACCTGGAGTGCTGTAGATATTTCAGAGCTATCTAGATATGTACAATCTTAAATCTACCAAAAAGGGTGACAAGCTACAATTCTCTATCTCAAAGCTCATCCTTTGTATGTACTCCCTCCTCAGTCGCCTGACTCTTGGTGTTCTTGTCGTTCTTGTCCTCAATGCCCTTACGCTTTCGATCCAGCGCCGCAATCTCGTCGTCGTAGACAGTCCATTCAGGAACCTGTCTCCTTGCGCGATCAAGCTTGGGTTCCTTCGTCTCCGGGTTGTTGCACAGGTCGATAGTACGCGCCTGGGCCAGACTCTCGTCGCTGCACCACGTCTCGCACCAGAGCCACTCTTGCGGAAGACTGTGGATTGGAATGGTGAACTGCATGTTGTTCGGGAGGTCTTGGTCCAGGTTGGACAAGCTGTTGGGGTCGGCAGAGAGAGCATGATATTGCTGTCGAAGACGGTCTCCTGCTGCCAGCTGGCGGAAGCGGTTCAAATCGACAACGTAGAGCGCCGAGATGTGGTATGGCAGTCCACGAAGGTAATTTGCCCAGTAGCCCTGCTTCCAGAATCTGAAGCCCTCCATCTCAGTGCGCGAGTCGCACATAGGTGTGAAACCATACGGCGCGCCCTCAAGGTCATGATTCACAAGGTCAATCATATCAGTACGGACAATTTGATCCGCATCGACGAAAATGACCTTGTCGAGCGAAAGGGGAAATAGCACATCGAGAAATAGAATTTTATATCCCCAGATCTCACGCTGCTTCTCCTTTTGCTGGCGAAGCCAATGGGGCCACTTGTAGGTGACCATCTCGTACTTGAACCCGTATTCAGCTGCCATATGTGGGATGAATTCCTTGAACGAGGGTGAGAGGAATTGCTCGATGAACCAAAACTTGACTGTGTGCTTTGTGTTTCGCATGACTGACACCATCATGATGTTGAGCATGCGCTCGTACAAGTGGCCACTGGCCACACTGAAGATGTTGATTTCAGCGTGTTCTTGAGTAGAGACCGCCTTGGGCGACTTGCTCCCTCCGAGAAGACTCTCGGCAAACTTGAGGCCCTTTGCAACAATACCGTTATCTTCGCCATCGGTTGACTCCAAAACATCGGTTTCTTCCATGCCTGGTTTCCGGTTAAGGCGCGGGTATAGGGTCGTTCCCTTGAAGTCCATAAGCGCAATATCTGTGCCTTCATCTCCAGGAACAGCAGCGTAACCTTGGGCACCAACACTCTCGATGTCAAAGATCTTAGAGCTACGGCCTTCCTTGAGTCGAATGTTGTAAAAGCCGGGGTTAGCCTTGAACTGAAAGTATCCCAGGTTGGCCATAACAATGGTATCTGTCACTAGAGGATCTTTTTCGGTTGCCAAGGCCAATTGTGCTCCCTTCGGAGCACCTCGCTTGCCATCCCGGGAATGACCTTCAATGAGAATATTCTCTAGTTCATAAGTTACATCAATGTCTGCCTTAACAGAGCTGAGCTTGATGTTGTCCAAATCTTGAACCGAATCCTTGGCAGCTACCAGCCAGGCTGGAGGCACATCCGTGCCAGCCGTCAATAAGGCTTCCGAGGGAAGGCCTCTGAAAGTAGCCTTGGGGCTCTGAACGTGGCCAGTCTTGTCAAAAGACGGCTTCGAGTCAAGCACGTAGCGGAAGAAACGCTTTATCGGGAGCTCTCCTACAACCTCTTTCGGGTTCATGAAGAGCTTCAAGTACACACCATCAAGCTCAGACAAAACCTTGAGGATTGGGGCCCATCTCTGACTCTGTTCACTTGTAGGGTTCAGTAGACCAGCAATGTGGATGCTGGCAGTCTCTGGGTTTCCAACCTCAATAGCGGTATGTGTTGAGTTCCAAGTGCCGTAAAGTGTGCTTCGAATTGATGGAGCCGACTCAAAGATTCCTTCAGGAAGATCGGAAATGGTAGAGAGTGCAGTGATAGAGGTGAGCTTTGCGGCTGCAATGGGGTCAGAGAGCTTGTCCGTGAAGCCAAGCTCCTCAATCGCGGCATAAACAGGGAGAATCCTGTTACGTTGCTCAAATTCAAAGAGCTGCTGCAAGTCGCCATCACTGAAAGAGACGTCGGGTGGCAAGGGACCAACAACCCGGCCATTGAGGAGTACCCCCTTTGTCCCTGGCAGAATCTTTGAAGCAGATAGGAAGTTGACCAGCGTAGTACCGAAACCGTCATCTTCAGCAGTCCATGATGCCTCAAGGATGGCCTTCAGCTCATCCTTGCTCTTGATCTCGGGAAGCTTGTCCTCGCTGAGCTTGAATGCGCCGTTGATGGCATGGGCATCCGTAGGCGATGAAGGGTTATGGATAAGATCAAGCCGAATGCCTGGGCTTTTGCGCTTAAATTCAAGAGCAGCAATAAGGAGGTCTTGTCCGTCATCTGTGTTCAGATCCGCAATGACGGTCAGTATAGCCCAGCTTTCTTTAGTAGCCTCGGATCCAGAGTGTAGGACAGCTACTTTGTCGAACAAGCCGGAGTAGTCTGTGTAAAGCTTGTTGACATCGAGAACTCGAAGAGCCTTATCGTCATCAGGGAAGATGTATGTGTTCCTCTTAGGGAGAGCGCTTTTGAGGAATATGTCCGAAACAGAGCCATCCTCGTCGATTTCCCCAAAGTACACAGCCTTTTGGATTACTTGTTGATCCTCAGACAATCGCTGACCCATTGCTTGCACCCAATTCTTTTCACGCGGAATAGCTAGACCATTGACAAAGACAGGACGCACGGTAGTATCCGCGTTGAGTCGGCTAGCCCAAGCCTGACCCGCCTTGATCTTCCGTACATAGGACTCAGCTTCAAGAATCTCACTCAATATCATTTTGGCAGCCCCAGGCTGTGGCTCTCGTCCCTCGATAGCTCTGGCGAATGCCTTCTTGTTGGCTGCGCCTTCTGGCCCCTCTTCGCTTTCCTGTAGGTAGGTTACAAGAGACTCAAATCCATACGTTTCCATCAAATGATAGACGACTTTGGCTTGTGCAGCAGCAGCGGGAGTAGAGGCTAAAGGAACGATGCCGAAGCGTAAAGTGAGTCCACGTTGCATGAACTGGGCCAACTGGCCAAATGCTCTCCCGTCCTCCAAATTCGTGAAGTCTACAGGCGCAACAACGTGGAAGAGGTTGAGAGCAACCTGTGGAAGCTGACCAGGATAAGTGCGTTGCAGGAGCTATGAGATGATTAGTGACATGATTTCGATGAGTAAGTTTTAACGTACTGCCGTCAAATCGGTTGGGAACTTTTGGTACCGAGCATCCTTCTCGAGGTCGTTCAACCACATAACGACTTTTGCATCCTCTAATCGATCCGTCCAGTCGAATCTGGGGGGCTCATCATCGGCTTTGGAATTGGCGATTTGAGAATGCCCAAGCAGTGAGACCGCTTGTTGACCATTGAAGCCAAGTTCACGGACGCCGTTTATAAGCTTGCGCTCACGTCGGATCATCTCAACAAGAGTGAAGGGTTCAATTTGGCGCTCAATTAGCTGGACGCCGTTCATCCATAGGAAGTTGATACCACTGGGAATACCGGCAGCGACATTCTTCTGTTGCTCTTCGGAAAAGTCCTTGTTGACCTCGTGAGCAGCAATTGACGCTGAGAACTTGGGAAAGTCCTGAGTTGATTTGACCAAAGCATCAAGAGGATTCTCACTCTTGAGGATAAAAGAGGCAGTCTTTAGACCAAGAGATGCTAATTCGGAGGTCGAAAGAGGCTCTAGGTCGGCAACCTCCTCATCGGTATCAAGGTCGACGTCAGCCGCAACGTGTTTGTGTTGGCTGTCTTGACCCGCCTCACGGTCATCAATAACGATGTAATCGGTTCTCTTTAGATCCAGCTTAACACCGTAACCGCTGACAGATAAGGGGATAACAGGGGCGTCAGCGCTCCGACGATAACGTAGTCTATATGAAAGGTCGCCGTGCTTCGCAGCCTTGGAAAGCGCATCATGGAATGGGCCGAAAGAGGCAGATGCAGGGTCTGCATATAAAATGGCATCCTTTCCGAGCCCGAGAACTCGATCGAATGGCAACACATTCACTTGCCTATTCTCATGTTAGGACCGTGATATTGGTGAATCGCCAACACTGAACCTACTTGGCAGACAAATCGCTCTCTACCGCTATATCAAGGGTTGGAGAACAGTATTTTTTATCATCGACCAGAGCCCAGCTTTGGCAATCATCGGCACCGTCTACTTTGGATTCAGGATCGACAGCTGTAGTGTAATATTGATAGTGTGCTTCGATCCTCGGTGCTGCAGTGCGTAGTGAAAGGGCAAGCTTGAAAGTTGACAAAGCATCAGGTGTGGTAATATGATCGTCTTGTTGGAGAGCCTCGAGGAATCGGTCGTAGAGCTCTGCGTCTGAAGTAGCTGATCCAAAGTGACCGCTGGCGATCTTGTCGAGAAGCGGGAAGTACGCGGTTGAATTTTCTCCAGCAGCGGTTTCACTATGAAGTGTTAGAACCAATTCCAAGGTCCCTCAGTGGTAGCATGAGCTTACAGAAGCTCAAGTAGATATGGTCCACGGGGAAAGGCGGCATTCATGCCCACGTTGACAGATGGAGACGCAGACGCAGCCGTAGCGGCCACGAGGGCCATCAACAGGCGCCATGGCAGTCGCGCAAGAGAAGGCATAGTCACAGCCTATGTGAAGCGGTACATATAGTCGCTCTTAGCTGTGCTTTATGCCAATTCGGAAGCTTTGATACCCGCGATGGAGGGGCAAAAGGACAGCTCTCAAGAGCTTCGACAATGGATAGTCGTAATGGAATTATGTGACGATGATGCAATTCTCGACTCCGAATTTCTCAAAAAAACAAAAACACCTTCAAGGTTCCGTTTCCGCTCGATAGGCTCTCAATTGCCATACATCGACAACGTTATCAGAAACAAAGAAGGCTGACCTTTCTAAGCCCTGAAATCAAGCAGCGTCACTAAGACACTAAGACAAGGAGCTGCCTCAATTGGGCTTAGCACTGAAGCGTTCGACAGCCAAGAGCACCCGTCAACCTCTTCCCTTACGTGGCAGAAACGACACCCCCTGCATTTCAGCCACATTCAGGGAGCAGGTCCCCGATTTTTTCTACCCTTTTGCACCTGTCCCCTCTACCCGGGGGAACGATGTTGCGTTGCGGTGGCTTTGCACCTGCGCTCCCCCGGTATGATAGGCAGCCCACAATTGAGCATCGTGTTCAATTGCCCAAGCCTAGGAGTTCGCTTCGTTGGCCAGCATTCAACTACATCTCCCTTTTCCTTTCACCTCCTGTATACCTTCGCCCTACCCGCGCTGTGCTGGTCAGCTCCCCCCCGAATCTTGCGATCCAGCGAAAAGCACGCCAAATAACTGCCCTCACCAAACGCTTTCTGGGCGCCTTGTATTGTACCACCCCTTAATGCTTGAAGCTGCGGCTTCACCTCCCCGCCAACATGCAGTCCTCCCCGGGAATGTTGACCAAGGTATGAAAGCGCCATGATGGTTCTTGCTTCTATGTGACTGACACTTTTCTCTGCCCAGTTCGAGTCCAAGTCATCTAGAGCCAAGGGCATTGCCTTTCACCCCAAGAGGTTGGTTGTCCGAAGTCGCTAAACCGCATCGCAAGCTCCAAAGCTGACAAGTTACCATCAGACCATGGATCCTCGTGTCGCTACACTCTTCTACCATCCAGCTCTGGGATTATCGAATGGGAACCCTGATTGATCGCTTCGAGGAGCACGATGGACCCGTCCGTGGTGTCGACTTCCACAAGACACAACCACTTTTCGTCTCTGGCGGTGACGATTACAAGATCAAGGTCTGGTCCTACCAGACTAGACGCTGCCTCTTCACTCTCAACGGCCATCTTGACTACGTACGAACCGTCTTCTTCCATCATGAGCTCCCCTGGATTCTGTCAGCTTCGGATGACCAGACCATTCGGATATGGAACTGGCAGAATCGGTCGCTGAGTATGTCAATATGGTCGCCTTAGTCTGATCGCATAGAATACTGACATGTTGACAGTTTGCACTATGACCGGTCACAACCACTATGCCATGTGCGCTCAGTTCCATCCCAAGGAAGACCTTGTCGTCTCCGCCTCTCTCGATCAGTCCGTCCGCGTTTGGGACATTTCCGGCCTCCGAAAGAAGCATTCCGCCCCTACCTCGATGTCCTTCGAAGACCAGATGGCGCGCGCCAACCAGAACCAGACCGACATGTTTGGCAACACCGATGCTGTTGTCAAGTTTGTACTCGAGGGACACGATCGTGGCGTTAATTGGGTTGCTTTCCATCCCACCATGCCCCTCATTGTTAGCGCTGGCGATGACCGCTTAGTTAAACTGTGGCGCATGAGTGAGACTAAGGCCTGGGAGGTCGATACATGCCGAGGACACTTCCAGAACGCCTCTGGGTGTCTTTTCCATCCTCATCAGGACCTGATCCTGTCCGCCGGAGAGGATAAGACGATCCGTGTGTGGGATTTGAACAAGCGAACTGCTGTCCAGTCATTCAAGCGAGAGAATGACCGCTTCTGGGTCATTGCAGCGCATCCTGAGATCAACCTTTTTGCTGCTGGCCACGACAATGGTGTTATGGTCTTCAAGTTGGAGCGAGAGCGCCCTGCCTCTGCTGTCAACCAAAACCTTCTTTTCTACGTCACCAAGGAGAAGCATGTTAAGTCTTATGATTTCCAGAAGAACATCGAGAGCCCTACACTTCTGTCGCTCAAGAAGCTTGGTAGCGCCTGGGTTGCGCCCCGAACCCTGTCTTTCAACCCCGCGGAGCGATCAATCCTCGTCACCTCCCCTGCTGATGGCGGATCTTACGAACTGGTTAACCTTCCCAAGGATGGCTCTGGTGCTATCGAGCCCACCGAGTCTAAGCGTGGTGCTGGAAGCTCTGCCATTTTTGTTGCCCGTAACCGATTTGCTGTTCTCAACTCTGCGAACCAGACTATCGATATCAAGGACCTTTCCAACAACACGACTCGATCTTTCAAGCCTCCGGTTGGCACCACTGACATCTATTTTGGAGGCACTGGTAACCTCTTGATCATCACACCGACTGCCGTCCACCTCTACGACATTCAGCAGAAGAAGAGCACTGCCGAACTTGCTGTCAACGGCGTCAAGTATGTTGTCTGGTCCAATGACGGGCTTTACGCCGCTCTCCTGAGCAAGCACAATGTTACAATCGTGTCAAAGACCCTTGAGCAGGTTAGCAGTCTGCATGAGACGATTCGTATCAAGAGCGCTACTTGGGACGATGCCGGTGTTTTGCTCTACTCTACTCTTAATCACGTGAAGTACACTCTGCTCAATGGCGATAACGGTATTGTCCGAACCCTCGACCAGACTGTCTACTTGGTCAAGGTCAAGGGTCGCAACGTGTACTGCCTCGACAGAGCCGCCAAGCCCCGCATCCTACAGATCGACCCTACGGAATACCGATTCAAGCTGGCCCTTGTCAAGCGTAACTACGAGGAGATGCTTCACATCATCCGAAACTCCAGTCTTGTTGGCCAATCGATTATATCGTATCTTCAAAAGAAGGGCTACCCCGAGATCGCCCTGCAGTTTGTCCAGGACCCAACTACTCGATTCGATCTGGCCGTTGAGTGTGGCAACCTAGACGTTGCTGTTGAGATGGCCAAGGAACTTGACAAGCCTAGGTTTTGGACCCGCTTGAGCACAGAAGCACTGTCACATGGCAACCACCAGGTCGTCGAGATGTGCTACCAGAAGCTCAAGCAGTTTGACAAGCTTTCCTTCCTCTACCTTGCCACAGGTGATCACTCAAAGCTTGCTCGCATGGCTAAGATTGCTGAGCACCGTGGTGATTTTACATCCCGATTCCAGAACGCTGTGTATCTCGGAGAGGTTGAGGACCGTATCCAGATGTTCAAGGAAATTGACCTCTGTAAGTGTCGTATAATCCTATCGTTAATGTGTATCCACTGACCTAGATTAGATCCTCTCGCCTACATGACCGCCAAGTCCCATGGCCTTGAGGAGGAGTGCCAGGCTATCTTGGAGGCCACTGGCTTGACCGATGAGGATCTTACCTTGCCCACTTTGGGTGCCCCCTTATCCGCTCCTGAGCCTGTCGTACCGACTTTCAAGTCTTCTTGGCCTACCAAGGCCACCTCACAATCCTTCTTCGAGAAGGCTCTTCTCGGCCAGGTCGAAGGCTTGTCCCTGGAGGACGAGCCGGCTGCTGCCAACGTAGGCTTTGAGGATGCTCTGGAAGATGACTCTGCTGCCAAGCGCAACGGTGCCTTGATTGATGATGACGACGAAGATGCTGCTGGCTGGGATATGGGAGACGATGATGTCCCTGAGGTCGACAGTGACTTTGTCAATGTTGAGAGTGCTGATGCTGGCGGTGCTGCTGTTAGCGAGGCTGACCTTTGGGCGCGAAACTCGCCATTGGCAGTCGACCACATTGCTGGTGGTTCTTTTGAGACTGCTATGCAACTCCTCAACCGTCAGGTCGGTGCCGTCAACTTCGCGCCGCTGAAGCCACGATTCTTGGAGGTCTACTCGGCATCCAAGACTTTCCTCCCCGCCTCTGATGGCCTGCAACCTCTGGTGAACTACATCCGCAGAACTCTGGATGAGACCGACCCCAGGAAGGTCTTGCCTATCATCCCCCGAGATTTGGAGCACCTCGCTTCCAATGATCTCCAGGCGGGATATGATTCGATGAAGGCTAACAAGCTTGAGGCTGGTCTTGGCATTTTCAAGGGTATCCTTCACTCCATTCTTATCAATGCTGTAACAAGCGAGGATGAGGTCGCTGAGGCGAAGAAGCTTATCACTTCAGCCAGCGAGTACACTGTTGCTATGGGTATTGAGCTCTCAAGGAGGCAACTGGGTTCTCCTGACATCCTGGCTAAGGACCCCGAGAAGCTTCAGAGGAGCTTGGAGCTGTCAGCCTACTTTACTATCCCCAAGATTGAGGTACCTCATCGACAACTTGCTCTGTTGAGCGCCATGCAGCTTGCTATCCGCAACAAGAACTACAACTCCGCCTTGAGCTTTGCCAACCGCATTATTGCCAACGGCGGCGCTACCAAGATCGTAGAAAATGTAAGTGATGCTGGTTTTGAGAACCATCTTGATCTGTTTGCTGACTGAATCGATATAGGCCAAGAAGACCAAGGCTCAATGTGAGCGTAACCCCAACGACTCTATTGAGATCGAGTTCGACCAGTTCGCCGAGTTCGATGTGTGCGCAGCCAGCCACACACCTATCTACAGCGGTACTCCGTTTGAGGAGTGTGCTTTTGATGGCTCCAAGTACCACAGCAAATACAAGGGCACCGTCTGCCGGGTGTGTGAAGTGTGTGAGATTGGCAAGCACGGAAGCGGCTTGAAGCTGTTCGCCTAAATTGGCAGAACATAAATCAAAGATTAATGACGGAAGCGCAAAGTTGGGATAAGGAGTTTCGAGTCAACGATGCACAAAAAGAGCCAGAAGGACGAGATGGAAGGTCTAGCTAGGGCTTTAAAAAGGTTGGACTTGGACGACTGATTGATAGAACGATGGCAAAGGAGTCATGTCTTTGTAGTTGCAACTTAGCCTGATTATATGCGAGACGCACAAGATCATGGAATCACGTTTAAAAAGCTGTGTTTGATACTTGTTTTGGGGTTCGCCCAGCAGGCGAGCTCATCAAGTTGAATTAGTCGTACAACATTCGTTTCTCCCCTCTCTACTTGTCTATGTTTGTCTTCATGTCCCTTTCCTCTCAAAGCTCTCGCAATGATGAACCTCAATTACACAATCGTCTCGAGCTCACGGGCGTAGCCTAGAGCATTCTCTATCACCATCTGGCTCATCTCCTTGTGGTTACCATCCTCGCCTTCAGCAGCATCGGGGAAGTAGATGTGGCCATCGCGGACCACCCAGCCTCGGTGGTGGGCGAAAGAGATGACGTCGCCCTCTGAATCCAGGAAAAGAAGGGACTTTGTGGAGCTGATAGGAAGGCTGGGGTATGCGCGCTCGCTGCTGGAAGCAATCTCGGAGCGGATCTGGTTCTTAAGGATCTGCGGTTAAGTCAGTATTAGCTATTTGCTAGGATGATTAGGCAATGATGAGAGCTTACCTCTGAGAATACGCTGTACTCGTCGCAAGGCACTTCGCTGCTCTTCATGGCCTTCCACACTCGGTCGTAAGATCCTTCCATCAACCATCTCTCCAGACGGATAGGATAGCCCAGGTATCGGTCGCTCTCGACATCACCGCCGCCACCCTCACGGTTCTCCAAGCTCTCAAGCTCAGTGTGGAACTCAGCGTATCGTCCCTGCGTCAACAGCAGAAGTAAGCTCAGACCGGTGACCTTGTTGCGCTCGTTCAGGTTGGGAGCAAGGACAGAAGCGGGAAGCTCGTAGAAGGGCTGGAGCTGCTGGACGTAACGGGTGAAAGCTTCGGGGTTGCGGGCGCGGATGGCGAAGAGGGCGCCCTGCTCGTAGGTCTCGCGGGCGAGGGGCAGGAGATGCGTCGGGGTTGAAGGAGCGGGCGTCAGGGCGTTGAGCTGGAGGAGAGCGAGCTTGGCCTTTGAGAGGAGGGCGTTGGCATCGGGGTAGCTCATGGAGGGGGAGTGCTTGAGCTGGGTGATGATCTGGGCGAGATTGCGGTCGGCCATGGTGGGCGACGAAGGGGGTGCGTAGCTTTTAATATGTCGTGGTTAAAAGTGCGTAAGTAGTTTGAGGTTATCGAGAGAATTGGTGGTGCGGAGAGGTGATCAATGTTGTGGTGTTTTTGTGGTTGAGGATGGTGTTGATGATATCCATTCAAGCTTCACCAGGCTGCATCCAGTGACGCGAGGCCACGGCACATGCCTGTGGTTGCTGCGAGGTCGCTTCGTGAGCAGGGGTGAGGTCGGGTGAAAGATATTCCGAAAGAGCTGGTGTTAATGTTATCGAGGACATCCCCTACTTCTTTCATGCCACGAAAATCTTCGAAGGCGAATGGACATTTCCAATTTTACCATAATTCATAAATTTGATCGTTATTTCTCAATTCAGATCGAACTTTTCTTGGCAATATGCTGAGGGTCGTTGCTCAGGTGGAAGGTGATGATATCAATGTTTCAGAAACACCACATGAACTTGACGACAGACACAAGTAAAACGTTCCATTGAGCCACAATAATTTCTCAAGAAGCTTGTTTTCCCCGACACTTATCTAGTGAAATTGATTTATAGGTTTGATCGTGTTGGAATGAGTAAGTTTCTCAGTCTTGCGTCGCTCGTCTCTGTGGTCGATAACAGCGACCCATTGCTACCTTGTTCATATCAACCCAGGCCAGAGTCAGCCTAGCAGGTATGCTTTCAGCCTTGCAGGGACTTTTGTTCAATTTGACATTGGGCTTGCACGGAATGATAAATCACATTCGTTACCTTGAATCACCACGAATTGCGTTACCTGCATTGCCGTTAAAGCTTCACGTGGCTCTGTGGAGTGCGGCACCTGGGCTCTGGGCTGCAAAGGCGTTGTGCTTGTGTACTTGGAGGTTTATATGTACTCCGAGGTACAACTAACTTAACTTCCAATAAAGATCTTCCCGTCAGTTCCACGTTGAGCGAAAACAAATCCACTGTGTCCCATTTTTTCTAGTTTCAAGATTTGATATCCCAGATAAACGGTTCTGAAAATAGCAACTGGGGCTGTGGCTGAGCAAACACATCATCTGAGCTATGCAAACCCAGCAAAAGTTATGTAAAGAAGCCCGATGCTCCATTTTCTTCTTCTTCATAAATAATTTGAAAAAATCTGGAGTGGCAGAAATCTGTCTTTGCATAGAATAGGAAAATGAAGGACATGAAAGAAAAGGCTGGAAAGAGACAAGAGAACAAGGGTCTTAATTCGTTCGAATGGCGTCGTATTAAGCTATCATAGTCAGCCTCTTCAAACTATTGAACTGCCCCTCCTCGAAATTGTCTGTGGCTGCCCTCCACATGAAATTTGAGGGCGAGGCGAAGTCGCAAAGGCTGGCTAGATGTAGAATTGATCACCTTTGGCCGTATGTAAGGTCCCGTGTCTGTGTGGATCGTTGTATCAACTTTGTGCGTAGTTGTGCATACAGTATTTGATGCTTTTCAAGATGTGGTATTCAGTGATAGGCCTGTAATCTGACTGCATCAATTGATAGGACGGGGTGTTGCCGTTCCGTGGCACCCGCCTTCCAAGCTGCCTCGCCTTACAATCGTCCAATCTGATGCAAGAGGCATCTGACGTCGAAGACCTTAGATCTCAGGTATTTGCTTCTGCCTCCTTCGACAAGACCCTCCCTTTCTTTATCTTACCATCTCATCTTCTTCTTCTCTGTTCTCCAGCTTCTCTCTCTTTTGTACTGTACAACCAACACTCGGACCTGCATCTGCCCCTCCATACGTCAGGCCGCGCTGATCGATCGATAGTTCATGGGTCGAGCGGTTAATCTCCTGACTTGACAACTTGAAACGAGACGCGCCGCCGTTGAAGGAACTGGAGCAACATCCCTGCTGCGAATCCAGCATTACGGCCCAGAACAGTTACCACCCACACCATTGCACGCAAAAGCAGACGCAGACACAGACCAGCCTTGCTTTTCCCCACGTACTCGCCTGCTGCGCATCTCTATTCGAGCGCGCCCCGCTCTTCAAACAGCTGCCGCGCCCGTCATTTTCCCAACCTGCCCACAGGGTTCCATATGCTGGCTAGCGATTTTGGTGTCACAGCTCCTTACAGCTGATTAAGAGCTTCGAGGCAGACTGACGGATACATAACGAAGGGATCAGACCCTCGGCCAGCTGCCGTCCCATTGAACTCGACCTTGATCGTCTTTTTACCTCCGCCTCTCAGCCACAACTCGACCGTGCTTTCAGCCGCAATGGCGAGCTATCAGCAATATGCGCAGCTTGGTAAGAAAGCTACCGACAGCTCAGCCGCTGCTAGTGACTCCTCATGTAAGTAATACATCCCGCTCCCGTCATCTTTTGTCCTACACCCCTTGTGAGAGCTGATATGCAGAAGCGGTTTTGATTCTTGTTCGCGATACCCCGTATGCCAGGTTGACTTGCTTGCTTGATGACTGATTGATATCCGACTTGACCCTTGCCAACCTTCAAAGTGCAAAACATGGCGACATCGACCACGGCCGAGATACCGCTTTGAGACTGGCTACAACAGTACTTGCCCGCTGCACCGCATATCACCTGTGCAAGCCACTGTTCTTCAGAACTTCAGTGATTATCAGGTCGACTCGGGGCTATTTACGTCTGGCGCCCAGTGCACTGCCCGCCTGGCATTTAGGGTCGCCAAGCCACTATGGGTCTCAGACAAGCGGCGTGTCAGAGTGCGATAATGCCTGAGCATGAGAAAAATATCCCTGGCAAAACACAGGCTTTTTTTTTTCTTTGCCTGCGACGACCGGAATTCCGATATTTCGATCACTGCCTTCTGGCTGGCTTACCACATGGTATGCCTAAGAATGCTTTATTACGATATCGTGTTCTACGGGCATGAGGTCCTCGCTCTTACACGGCAGCATGTACCGACCTCCCCAGACGGGCCCCACGAACTGGCGCTTGACATTCCCTGTAGCGGGACCCTTGTGCTTGATCGCCAGCCCCTGAGGAGAATTGGGCTCTGTTGTACAGTATCCCCGCCGCATTGTCGCTACTTTTGGATCCCCTCGTCGTTGGGCTTCGGAACAGCGCATTCTATTTCGTTCTCGACCATGCATTCTTGGGCCGACTGTCTACCACAAATTAGCTCTGCATCTTTTAAATTGGAACCGTGGCCGCCAATCAGTCATTCAAGCAAGCAAGCAACCTAGCATACTGACCAAGCCAGTGCCCAACGCACGCGCAGTCTGAGCAGCCTACTGTTTGCTGGCTCAAGGCAAAGAGGGGTTACGCCGCCGCTTCTGCAGTCATCGGCGACCGCGCCCCGTCAGCTCTTACACTCGTTCCTAGGGAGCGAAAACAAGGGCCCCCTTCTTTATTCGTCTTATCCCCCGACCCTCTTGCTGACATCTTACGTCCTTCTCGCGATAGACGGCCAACGAACCGAGATGGCTCCCCCACAGTTAGGCGCGACATTCGTCCCGGGTGGTTTCGATGATTATTATATGCCAGAAGTCGTTGCTCCCGCCCCCCAAAGGTATGCTTCTTGGCTTTTCCCCTTAATCCCGTTTCCGGCCCGTTCTCCAGTTTCTATTTCCCAGATCCCCATTCTCCTTTCCCTCCCCGTTTCCTTATAAAGCTTGCTTGCACCGGATGCGGTTGCAACGGTGAAAAGGTGGGGCATGCTGACGATTCTTTGTTGTTATTGTATCTAGGGTAACCCCTCAGGTCCCTCAAAATATGCAAGAGGACCTCCAGCGCATGGAGCTCGAGGCTACATCTGTTGAACCACGATCCCAAACCGAACCAGGACCTCGTCACTCTCGCGAGCCGTCGCTCTCGACTTACACCAATCCTCGGGGAGCCGACCCGCCTCGGCCCCAGCCTGCAACACAGGTTTCAAACGACGATATTCGAGCATACCAGTCTACCGATAAGATCACAGAAAGACTTAGCACTATGAATTTCGACGCCCCCTCATTCTCGCCTTTTCCCAAGGTCAAGGGCGATAACATTCCCCCGACTGACGAGGATAAGGAAGAAATTCTCTGGAACGCGCGCAAGCACGTCCTCCACTCACAGAATGTTTCTATGCAAATTACATGGGCGCGCGACGTCCTCACTTGGGCCGACATCTCCCAAGAGTCCCTCATCCGGGAATATGGCGAAAAGACCCGTCCTGCTACCCCCCGCATAGAACACGAACTCCGAGTCGACGCCATCAATATTATCACCTACTTGTCACAGCAAGAACATCCCGAGGCGCTATACATGCGCTCAAAATGGCTCGAGTTTGGCAAGTTTGGCAATCGCGTCGACAAGCGTGAGGCTTATGTTGGCTACAAGCGCGCTGCAGAGCTTGGCCATGGGCGATCAGAATACCGCATGGGCATGTTGTACGAGCAATCTAATGACATGTCCAAGGCCAAGGAGCACTACTACCGCGGCCTTTCTCTCAAGGACTCTGCTTCATTGTACCGAATGGGCATGATGAGTCTTTTAGGTCAACATGGCGAAACAAAGGATTATTCGACTGGCCTGGAACGGATACAGGCCGCTGCTGATAGCTCCGACGAAGACGCTCCCCAGGGTGCTTATGTTTACGGTATGCTCATCGGCCGTGACCTACCAGACATCACTATTCCCGAGGGTTTGCTGCCCAACAACCCCCTGACGACGAAGATGTATATCGAGAAGTCAGCTTACCTGGGCTTCGCCAAGGCCCAGCTCAAGATGGGCCAAGCATACGAACTTTGCCAGTTCGGCTGTGACTTCAATCCCTCGTTTTCCCTCCACTACTACGGTCTTGCAGCCAAGCAAGGCCTTCCTGAGGCGGCTCTCGGCGTGAGTCGATGGTTTTTGTTTGGCTATGAGGGCGTTTTCAAGAAGAACGAATCGCTGGCGTACAAGTATGCTCAAGAAGCTGCTGCCGCCAAGCTACCTACAGGAGAATTCGCCTTGGGTTATTACAATGAGATAGGAATTCACGTTGAAAAGAGCTTGGCGGAAGCCCGAAAGTGGTACCAGATTGCCGCCGACCACGGCAACCAGGACGCTGTCGGCCGGCTCGAATCTCTGGACGACGACAAGACTCTGTCCAAGTCCGATCATGAAACAACCACCCTAACCCGTATCAAGTCGCAACACGGATCTCAACGAGGCAAGCGTCCTGATCGTTTCAAGCAACCACAGCAAATGCCGACCCTCAGCGAAAGTGCCCCTGCTTCACCTGGACTTGATGGGCCAGGCTATCCCAAGCCACAATCTGACGCTGCTGGAGTATCGGGCAATTCTTCTCTAGGACTTCGGCCTACCATTGTCTCGGAGCACGTCAATTTCCCTGACCCCTCACGAGCTTCTTTTGTTCTCCCAGCGGCCGCTTCGGTAGAGAGACCTCCTGCCTTTAACGTACGCTTGGATTCCAACCAGCCCCCTGTACGACCTCAATCGGCAGCTCCTTATCCCGAGGATGATCGACCACCACCCTTGACTGTCCGCTCCAAGTCAACTGCGCCGTATCCGGAGGACGACACCCAGGGACCCGCCTCTCCTCGGTTTAACCAGGGCCCACGCATGGGACCTCCTGCAGACCGTCCCTCAAGCGCTTTTGGCATCAAACCTCAGTCTGGCGCCGGCCCTCGACCTATGCCAGCATCCCAATCTATGGGTAACCTTCACCCCGGAGGTCCCGGAGGCCCAGGTGGCCCAGGTGGTCCCGGCCGTCCCGACCCCCGTAACAGAGCTGCTTCTACCGGATGGGAAGGCGGCCAACCTGGAGGCCCAGGAGGACGACCTTCTCCTTATCCGGATGAGGGCTCAGCTCCGTACCCCGGTGGTGGTCCCCCAGGCGGTCGTCTCCAGAAGGTTCCGACTGGCGGTCAATACTCGCCGGGCCTGCAAGGCCCGCAAGGCCCACAGTCTCAGAACTATGAACGATTCTCCCGCGTGCCCGGAGCGAGCGGTCGCCCTGAGCGCATGAGCTCTCTTCCCCAGAACCAACAACAACAACAACCTCATCCGGCGGACATGCGACCCCCGCGTACATCGAGCGCGCAACCGCCGATGGTGTCAGGTGGTGCTGGGCCTGGTAGTAGGCCGTCTCCAGGACCCTTCGGTGGACCCCAAGGAGGGCCTCAAGGGGGCCCATCTGGCCCTCCCAGGACTGGAAGCGCACCTCCGTCACAGTTCCAGAGGCCTGATAACAAACCGAGCCCCGCCCCCAGCGCTCAAACTATGCCTCCAAAGGGTGGACAGGGACCAGCAACATTTGAGGCCATGGGCATCCCACAAGGAAAGCAGGACAATGACTGCGTAAGTTTACCTGTATTCACGTTTACAAAGCAACCGCTAACAATCTCGATAGGTGGTCATGTAGAGTTGCAATGTGGGTGAGAGTTATAACAGTCGAGGACTACGCGAATTGGTTGATACAAGGAATACGAACACATAAAGCTGGGAGAAAGGGCATCTTTTTGGAGTCGAGCTCGCGAACGGAATGCATTTGTACTGGGCACGGAAGTAAATATCCGTGAAACTGGACAGGTTGGCAGGGTTGGGTGCGTGAATGCGTTGAACACTTTGGGTATCGAGTTTATTGTAAGTATGGTCTCTCAATGTACAGAGTCAATGATATGAACCAAGGATAGCTTGTGTAGATGACGCATTATGATAAGTAGTATCTTTATAGCAGTCATGCTCCAATCTTTTAGTTGTTTAATGTCTGCGCGACAATGAACCCGCTCGTGTTCGGTCACAGAGTTGCTGTTCGGCAATGCTAATAATATTGTGTAGTGAACGAACGAGAAGACTGAGAGTAGCGATGAACAAGGCCCACGAAGAACTATGGGAGGTAGAACAATGGACTGTAGGACGGCATGTATATAAATTGTTGACGGCCACCTCGTCACCAGCTTTCTTAATCTTCTCATTAGCATCCGAAGTTGACAATTTGAAGGTTGTCAATCATCAACACAATCTCAGAAGCATCTAACTACATCCTCTTCAAGCGCCGCCAACATGAGCCACCTTGATCACAACATTCAACTACAGTCTCTTGGCTCAGCCGGAGTGGAGGGGTCGACTGTCCCATATGAACGTGGACAACAAGACCTAGAGAGAGCACCAGCCTCCCCATCAGGTGATGATGCGAACGAAAGGGCCCCCGAATTTGGACAGAGTATCTTGGAACAAGTGGTAAGTCATGCGTCTAACGAGAGCCACGCACCAGCGCCGCCTCCTGATGGTGGATGGAGGGCGTGGTGTGTCGTGCTCTCGAGCCATCTCGTCTACATGAACACTTGGGGCTGGGTTAACTCTTTCGGCGTCTTCCAGGCCTACTACACACAGCTTCTCTCTCTTCCAGCAAGCAAAATCTCATGGATCGGCTCCGTCAGTGTCTTTCTTCTCTTCTTTGTCGGTGCCTTGACTGGTCGTCTCGTCGATGCTGGCTACTTTCGCTGGGTCTTTGGCGTGGGCATCATCCTTCAGGTTTCTGGAGTCATGGTCACTTCGATATGCACCGACTACTGGCACTTCTTCGCGGCGCAGGGCGTCGTGGTCGGACTAGGACATAGTTGTGTCTTTTGTCCTGTGCTTGCGGTGCTCTCGACGTACTTTGCCAAACGACGGGCCCTGGCTATGGGAGTTGCGGCTTGTGGGAGCGCATTAGGAGGTATGATATTTCCAAGCCTGGTACGAGTACTTCTCCTCAAGGTAGGTTTTGCGTGGACGTTGAGGATCACGGGCTTCGTGCAACTCGTTACGTTGACGATTGCTCTGATACTGGCCAAGCCAAGGATCAAGCCTCGACGTTCCGGTCCTTGGATTGACTTTTCTGCATTCAAGGATATTGAGTATACCTTGTACATTGTTGCTTCGTTCTTTACCTGCTTGGGAGTTTATTTGGCTTACTATTTCATCGCAGCATACTCTCGAACCGCTCTTGATCCGCCTTTCGCTTTTACCGAGTCCCTAGATCTTCTCATGATCCTCAACGGTGTCGGCGTCGTAGGCCGTCTTTTATCCAACTGGACCGCCGACCACATCGGCGCCATCAACGTCTTCGCTCCTCACGCGCTGGCCGCGTCGATTCTACTGTACTTCTGGATGGCCGTCTCAGACAAGCCAGGCCTGTATGTATGGTCCGTCATCTACGGCATCATAGCAGCCGCAATTCAGAGTTTATTTCCCACGGGTATATCGTTGCTAACCGATGATCTGAGTAAGATTGGGGTGCGCATGGGAATGGCGTTTACAATTGCGAGCTTTGCGACGTTGACGGGGCCGCCGATCGCAGGGGCGATTATTGACCACGAGGATGGGTATAAAGGCGCGCAGGCATTTGCGGGAACGGCTATGGCGCTGGGCGCTGGGTTCTTGATTGCGGCGAAGAAGAAGAGAATGAGGAGAACGGGGACGGGGTGGATGGCTAAGATTTGAGTGTGGTTTGTATAACTAACGAATAGATGGGAAAGGTAGGCGTTTTGTATGTCCATTTTGTTGGAGTTAGGGAAGGAATGCGATTGAATTTAATCAACATCTTTAAAAATATTTATGTGCCAGACCTGAGAGGCTATGGTATAACAGCTGACATCTCTCATAAACGTGGCCACCTGGCTCCTGTGCAATGATAATGACATATCGAGACATTTTCCATTGAACTACTTTACTCCTAGAAACGTGATGATGCCTTGACTCCTCATTTAATGCCATTTCCCTTCCTTAAACCTTATAATTTGAACACCGATGATTTCCTAACTATCAAGCTTGATAACTACCTTTCCAACCTGCTTGCCCTGCCAGACATACTCAATTGCCTCCTCTGCCTTATCGAAAGTGAAAGTCGAGTCAAGGATATCCTCAAAAGTCATTTGCGTTGCTGAGATAGCAGCCATGAGCTCATCCTGATCGTCCTTGGAACCAGCGTTGATACCGCGAACGTTCAATCGTCGGTCGATAATAGTAGCAACGAACTCCTTGAGGTGCTCGGGCTTGGGACCACCTAAATAACCGACCTGGCTGACGATACCACCGCGTCGGGTGCACTCCATGGATTGGACGAGAGAGCTGCTGCCGCCGTTCTCAACAGTGAGATCGACACCAATACCGTTTGTGAGGCGGAGGACCTCCTTTTGCCATTCCGGGTGGGTCTTGTAGTTGACGGTTTGGATCTCTGGCTTTCCAAATTGCTTCTTGATCTGCTCCAACTTCTCATCGCTTGAAGATGTGAGGATGATTTTGAGACCAGAGGAGCGGGCGAGTTTGAGAGCAAAGGTAGAGACGCCACCAGTACCTGAGAGTTGTTAGTAATGACTTCTGTCTGGAATCGTGGGAGTAAATTACCTTGAATAAGGACGGTTTGGCCGATAGTAGCACCCTTGAGAGCAGACCAGGCAGTTGTGCCAGCGCAAGGGATGATAGAAGACTGAATCCAGTCGAGGTGCTGAGGCAACTTGGTAACCAACTTCTCATCAAAGACGATATAAGTAGCCAGAATACCATCCTCGTTGGCCGCAAGCCAAGATCGACCAGTTGATCGAGCAGTCACAAACTCTGAATCTGTGATAGGGGCAACGCGATCGCCCACTGAGACGAGCGACACTCTGTTACCGACTGAGACAATCTCACCCGCAGCATCATTGCCAGGAACACCATTGGGAGTAACGGGCCATGGGTTTCCACCGTTGGCGATGTTGGCGTCACGGTAGTTGAGAGCTACGGCGTGAACTTTGATGAGAACGGCTGTGGGGTGTAGAGGAAGAGGGAGGTCCTCGGTGACGAGCTTCACCTTGGGCGTGCCTTTGGTGTAGTCGTCTGTTCGACGCCAGGCTTGTCGCTGAGTAGGTTGAGACATCGTTTCTTTATGAGGTTGATTTGAAGGAAAGGGAGTTAAAAGATGAATCAATACTTTCTAATTGTAATGAACTGGATTCAAGCTGGGAATCTGTTACTCTTATATCCATATGTACCTACTCTACTATAACGTCTTTCTGCTGACATATACACGCGGGGTAATGCGAATGAATAATCAAACGATTTCCTCGTGGCTAGTTCACTTTACATTGTGTTATCATGGCAAGTCCAATTTTCTCTCATTCATTACCTGCTTTGGAGTTCGGAGTTCAGTGAGAGGAGCATCGTCCGTTTCTGTCGGTTCACGTAGCCGTAGGGTATCCACATTGTTGATAGACGACCTGACCATCGCAAAAACCAGACAATTTCTGTGGGATACTGAGTCGTTTTTTGCTTATGCAATCGAATGCCCAAGATAGTTTATGCGCTAGAATCAAGAACGTGCGGGGAAGGCATGCCATGACAGACGTAAGGTTGCGTAGTGCCATGAGTGTTAATCGGCTAGGGATCCCGATTGAAATGGTGTTTCTTGAACACACCAAACAAAGAGATGATGAACAGCAACAAGGCAATTCACTCAAAACTAATAAACCTGTTATTTGTTCTATAATAGATGAACATAATTACTTCTAATTCTGAGACACTCTTTCGCTATCAAGCTATGCAGCAATATCTTAACGTCCGAAACGACTTACACGATCAGTAGCACCCGCACTAGCTCGGGAAAGGAACCCGTGCGTACCACACTTCAACGACTTAGGGTCGGACCAAACTACCTTCGATTTCCCCTTTTGGAGTCCGATCAAGTTCTCCTTCTGGACTCCGAAACTTCATGAGACCCAAAGTGGAAAATCTAAGGGGATCTGGAGGGGAAATGAGGGGAAGCCGTTGGCAGATCCAGATACTCCAGATTTGTGGCGTAGGGTCCCATGTGAGTATGGGAACATAGTACGCGAGTTCCGACCGTAAGCATTATTCGCTGATGAAGAAGGTTTGCATAAGATACGTTACAGTCGCCCTCTGGTTGTGTAGCTGGACCATCTCTCACACTCCATCTCTAAACTATCCCAACATTTCCCTTCCGGACCCTAACCTGTCAACATGTCTGAGCTCAAGATCGCAAAGATAGACGTCTTCCAGGCCGAACTACCCTACTCGGGCGGTGTTTATCGTCTATCTGGTGGGCGCGAGTATAGAAGCTTTGATGCCACCTTTGTCCGCATCACCACCGACACTGGCATTGAAGGTTGGGGCGAGAGCACTCCTTTCGGATCAACCTATGTTGCCGCTCATGCTCTTGGTGTAAGGGCAGGTATTGCTGAGATATCTCCCTGGCTGATCGGTCTGGACCCACGAAGAGTTGATCGTATCAATGAAGCTATGGATGCCGCTCTGATCGGCCATGAGCACGCCAAGACTCCTATTGACATTGCTTGCTGGGACATTTTCGGCAAGTCAGTTGGAATGCCTGTTTGCGAGCTACTCGGTGGCCGCACTGATATCGGTCTACCTATAATCTCATCAATCTACATGGGCACACCGGAGGATATGCGAAACCGTGTTGCAGAGCATAGAGCTCGGGGGTATATTGGTCACTCCGTCAAGATCGGCGGAGATCCTGGCGAAGATGCCAAGCGTATAGCTGCCTCGCTCGCCGACAAGCAGCCCGGAGAGTTCTTCCTCGTGGATGCCAACGGTGGTATGACTGTTGAGAATGCCCTCCGCATGCTGAGACTTCTACCCGACGGCCTAGACTTTGTCCTCGAAGCTCCCTGTGCCACATGGCGCGAGATTGTTTCTCTACGCAGGAGAACCAACGTCCCTATCCACTTTGATGAGCTCGCCACAACAGACGCTTCCATCGTCCAGATGATCGCCGACGACGCAGCTGAAGGTTTCGGCATCAAGATCTCTAAGAACGGCGGCCTGACTAAGAGTAGACGACACAGAGACATTGCTATTTCGGCAGGCTACACGATGAGTTGCCAGGACACGACTGGATCAGATATTGCGTTTGCTGCGATTGTGCACCTTGGACAGACTATTCCTGAGAGGCATCTGCGTTGTATTCTTGAGTGTCGAGATATGGTCACGGGGAAGACGGCGGATGGAAACTTTGAAGTGAAGAATGGTCGGGTTCAAGCGCCTAAGGAGCCTGGTCTGGGTATTACACCTCGTATGGATGTGCTTGGTGAGCCTGTTGCTAGTTACTCTTGAGTTCAGGGGATGGAAAGGGATAAAAGCTTTGTCCAGCTCAGAATACTAGCAATGTATGAGGATCGCTAGAATAAAAGTTGCGAAGTCGGATCTGTGTCGACCATCACTCTAATAGCATCTCTGAGGTTAGAAGATTCAAGACAAATCTATCCCCATGTTAACATAGTCTTTCCTATGACTTACAATGCCTGCTATAAATTCATAAAAGTTGAGGATGATGAAGGCCATCGTTTACCGAAACGCTTACCGTTTTGCCTCAAGACCCTTTGCGGCCGCTTCAATGATTTGATGCATATTATGGTGAAATGCACAGTCCTGTGGTTGGTCGTGTATATGCATGAGGCCGTCTATCGAGGACCTGCGAAGTGGATAGACGGCCAACAGCAGTCGGCCCCCTGCTTACAAGGCGCCCGGCTGCAGAACGAACCCCCTTATATTTCCACCTACAGGTAAAGAGGTAAGGCATTTTCTTGAAAAATGCAGAAGGAGTTTGCCAGGAGCCTTCACTAGTGGTTCATTCATTGAAGAAAAACGCGATGAACCAATCAGGCGGGCCCACTTCTGCTTCACCGGCCTGCCACTGCCACTGCCAGCTGCCGTCAACAGCTGGCAACCGCACAAAGGGGCATCATTCACCTTTCTCGATTGCCTCGCTGCCTGAAATTTTTATTTATCTCCTCTCGTCTCCTCTCGCACTTTTCATTTTTCTTCCTACTCCTGCATCGCGATGCGCGTCCTTCTTCTTCTTCCCACCCCTTTTCTTCGCAGCGTCCTTCGCTATCAGACTTACACTGCGATCTGAACACTCCCCAACAACTTACCGATCATCTTATCGACGAAGAAATCAAATCACGACTCTGTATCGTGTTATTTCGTTTTTCCTTTGCGTCGGGAGCGGGTGATCCAACCCCAACCCCAGGCGCGTGCCGCCATCGAGCCTACACTCTTCGCTCTTCAACCATCTGAAGACTGAACTGGCGCCTGTATTTCCACATCGAGTCGACTTCTGCCTGGGAATTCTATCTCTGATACTTGTTTGTCGACAAGTACTGCTGCAGTCTCCCCGAGCTTTTGATCTGTCTGTTTCGACCTCTTATCTCTACTTTCATGATTCTTGTACGAACTATCACTGCACTCATCTCGCCGCAATGTCTGTTGCAAGGCCTAACACTCGGCCGTTTGCGAGCCAAAACGGCGTAGCTACTACATCTTCCACTAAGCCCGTATCATCTGGTACAGGCGAGCACGAAGTCATATCACTCAACGATGCTCTGTATAACCATCTCGTCCTGCCACCTCAGCTTCCTCATCGTCAGGACCCAAACCTTGTCGAAATCGAGAAGGCCTTGACAGATCGCCTTCTAGGTTCTATCAAGTATCTTCGAGATCTTCCCAACAATGATCTCAGTTCCGCATGGAACTCAGTCGGGCGCGGCCTTCAAGCCACCAAGAATATCCACGCAGGAGGACATGTCGATCGTACTGCACTTGCAAGAGAGCTAAATGACCTCGGAGAGTCAGACTTTTTGGTGGTTTACGTTCGAAGCCAGAACTGTGCACTGTACATTCGTCGATCACAAGAGTAAGTGGTATTCTTGATCAGTTTAATGTCTACACTGCTAACTCCGCCCAGCTCTGTCCTCGGTGCCTCAGTCATTTTCGAGGCTTTTGAAACTTCCGCCCGCAATGAGGATGTTCTTGCAACCGACAATGCCCTTCGATGGGATTTCCCTGGATGTGCTGTGGCCGTCCCCCTGGAGACTTTCCGTGAAAGTGGCTTCGTCTCCAACCTTGCTAATTTTCTTGACAATGCGTCTCGAGAATCCCTCACAGAGTTCTCAGCACACGCCCTAAAAGCCGGCACCTCTATGCCGGAGTATCGCAACACGTCCGAACCTGCCCTTGTCTCTTCCATGCTGATGGCCATTCTCCAGCAGAATGGTCGCCGGCTGGCACCCACGCTTCTCCAAAAGATGGTACGAGACGATGTCTGTTGGAAGAGCGCCGAGAAACCCTGGAAAAGACTACCATACTGGCTCGTGCTTCGTGTTGCCATTTCGCGGTACTTGTCTCAACGCCTTGGCGGTGAGATTGGCCGTGTGGAATACAAATTTCTGCTGGTCCACCTCTTTAGTGAATTCCTCAGCCATGTTCAGCGTTCTGGAGTTCGCATTGACCGGCTTGACTTTCTCAAAAAGAAGATTTGCAGACGTCTGGTAAAACTCGATGTCGACAATGACCGCTCGCAAGATCCTCAAATCACTGACAGGATCGAGTATCTGTTCCTTCGCCTCGGTCCTGGGATCCAGAATTCAGTTTCCAAAGCGACCGCCTTCATCGAGGCTTCATGGAACCGCCAGAAACTCACCATGACCAAGAGCATTCCTCCACTCCCGAAACAGGCTTCGTTTAATGACATGAAGCTTGACCTCAGGGTTAGCAGGCAGCGCCTGAACAGTATCTGGAAAGATTCCTCGAGGACCTTCAGATTCGACCTTGACCAACAGAATGCCGTGAGTGTAGCAGAAGCTGCCAAGCAACATCTGCGATCTTTCGCCCGTGAACATTTCAAATTGATTAATCAGGAATTGGCCCACGACAAGTTCTGCAAAGAAACCAACGACTCGCCACGTTCGATAATCGAAAAGACAAAGTACCTGATCAATGAGTATCTCGTTCAAGCTTCTCGAGTCTACGACAACATCCCTGAGCTCAAGAGTACATTGATTCTGAATGTCATGGACCTCTGGGTCACCATGGACAAGGCAGCATGTGAACTCTATCCTATTCTCAAAGAATACCACCCCGTTTTCCGGTCCGAAATGCTGGATGTTTTGCTCCTTTCAAAATTTGTGGATATGAAACGGCTCCAGAAGATTCAGCTCTACTTGCAAGATCGCATCGCTGACTGTGAAGGGTCGTTGGTCAGCATCTTTGATGATCCAATCCGTGGGTCTTTTGGTCATCGATTCTACGATTTCTCCGACATGTCTGATGATATGAAAGACTTACACGAGTCAATCGAGACCTGGGCGACAGGATTACGCAACGCAAAAGAAACAGAATGGCGGTCAAAGAGCCAAGAGTATACGAGGCTCTCCAAAAGCATTGACGAAAGTACTTGTGTCTACCTGGTCGACGATAACAACCCTCTTTCGCCCAGCTACCATGATCCTGATTGTCGCCGCTGCTACTTGAAGCGACAGCTAGCGAGGATTCGTATCCAAGCTTACGAACATCCTCTCCCATCTGATCCATTTGTCGCCAAGGCCGTGATCTTCGAGCTATTATGTCCTCAACTCCTGGCTACCTACCGAGATGTGACCTGGACCATCATGTCGCACCTAGCTCTGCCCGCTTCGGAGGAAGGTATCGACCCAAAATGCTGGGCCAGGGAATACCAGCAGCTGGTACAGTTTTCCAACGAATCTTCGATGAGCTGTTCCTTAGCATCCGTCACGAAGCCATGTGAGTTCTATGTATCCCCCTCCCTCGCCGCATTCTCGTACGCTTGGGATGCTTTAAATCGCCGTTGTAGTTCAAGCTAACGTCATGAGTAGTTCTAACGACTCACTATTCGTCACTGTGGTTTCCTGTGGAATGGGACAACGGAAGATACGGCGTATGCCGTCCCAACGGCTTGAAGCTGACCTATTGCGATGGCCGCTCGAAGAAGTGGCCAAGCCGCCGGGGGCACCTCAGTTTCTTACACCATGTCAAGCTTCAGATCCCTGGTGCTTCTCCTTTCTCCCAGATTCTGCAGGACACCGCGTTCTTCAAGAGCGTATACGGCCCCTCCTCCTACGAGATTATGTCGACAGCATCTAGATGCCCTCAAGGAATCAACATCCATGAGTATCTAGCCTTTCAAACGATTGCTTCTGGAAAGTCTAGGCGCTGGCTATCGATTCTAACTGAGCTAGCATCCGCGAATCTCAATTTCTCCAACGAGGCTACCATGATGCTCTTGAGTCACCTTGCTCTCCAGTGTGGGCCTTTAGACAATTCGCAAAGCGCCTTCCGACTCATCCACGAGGTTTTCCGTGACTCCGGCTTTTGCAAGACGCTTATTCAGCAACTTTCGCATCGACTTGACAGCCTTTCTGCAAATTGGAGAGAGACCTACCTTATGGAAACGATCATCACTTTCGCACTGCGTATGCTAGACTTAGCATGGGCTGCGAGCATGCAAAAGGTCTCCGAGGAGGCAATCTCAATCCTAGTACGAGCCAGAAGCACTTGCGTGCGCTGGTTCAAGCTCCTTCGTGCCGAGTCCTACAAAGTTATCGATGCTGAAACCGCGCAAAGATTTCAACAATATGCCCTGTGGGCTGCTCTCTTGTGCAAGAGAACATACACACCGCTGGCATACGGACCTCTCGATTTGGACGATTCATCTCTCGAAATTTACATCCAAAGCAGCATCATGGTGAACGACAATCTTGTAGTCAAACTGGAGGCCCTGCCTCAACTTCTCCAGCATGCAATCATTCGAGATATCCGTCTTTCTTACCGCCTTTCGACGTTGGTTTCGCAATCTATACTCGACAACCCAGAGGTCTTTCGTCTTTCTCTCCAAGAGATGTGGCCTGAGGAGGAAGGATGTGCTCGGGTCTTTTCTCGAATGCAACTGGAGCCAGAAGCTCTCCACTATCTCTCATGTCGGTCAAAAGCAGGGGACGATGCAAATGAGCAGAGAGTATTCTACAATTATGTACAGGGGGTGCTGCTAGTTGATGGCCGACCCATGGGCGTAAGTTCGAATACCTCCACCTATATTCGTTCGCAACCGAAATGTTCCTCGATGCATGCTAACACTCACTACAGAAACTCCCAGAAGATCCCAAACAGTCGTTTGTATTGAACGAACTCTTTGGAAACCAGGCACTTCTAACTTTCCCTTCGCACCGTCCAGGGATGCAATATGGTAAGCTCTATCGCACGTATGGTACCCATCATGCATGTACGCTAACTGAAGATTGAAAGTCTTGTGCGTGTCTCCTCGAAAATATCAAGTCCATGTAGGCTACACCCACACATGTGAGCCTCTTGTGAGAGCATATCGAGGGAGGTACTCACTGCAGTTCATCCCTCGAGATGTCTTTCGCAATGATCTCGCTTCCGACCTACCAGGTCCCTTATTGGATAACTGTTTCCACTGGATGTAAGTTTGCAGAAACAAGCCTGCAGTAGGTAATATCATAGATCTAACTGAGCCAGGAATCTGAGAAATGGAGAAATTCTGATCACTGGGAAAGACCGGCCTTGGCCAGACGATCATTTCAAATGGTACATCCTGAACATCAAAACCTCAACCTGCACGAAGACGCGTTTATATAGAGGCATTCAGACAAAGGACAGTATTGTCAACCCCTACAGCCCTCTATTCAACCGCGTCACTCGGATTCTCGACTCATTTGAGGATCGTGATCATATCCTCGTTGTTCAACCGGGAGGAGGGCGGAACCTTTCTGCGGAACTGCCGAGGCTCAACATCTCCTTCTACACCAACAAGAACCGTCTACTTCAATCCCCTCAGCTCCAATGCCAGATCGACGCAAACCAAGATGTCGGTACCTGGTACGGCCTACGCAGCAAGCTGGTGTGCACTAGCCTTACCAACCCGATGCATAGGTCTATCCTAGTGCCTCTTGGTAAGTTGGTTGCTCGGGTGGACGGGTGTCATGTAACAGTGAGAATCGAGCCCTCAGGGAAATACGGAAGATTCAACATCAACACAGCCCTAGGAAGGATTGACTGCGCACCGGAGCCTACCCTTGTGTTCACGAAAGCTCTTCTTCACGCTTTCACCTCATTCCTCCTGCCTGACCCTCTGACTGGTCGAACAGGAACTGAAGAATCCATTGAGTGGCTTCAAGCAGGTATATCACAACCATGGTCACCTCTTACTCCGCCTTCCATGTTGGTACTGCAGACGATAGCACAATTGACGCCCAGGAGGGTTTACTACCCTCCCGACCTCAAAGTCATGTGGTCGGATTACTGGATTGAATCTTTACCCATGAGGCTCCAAAGCTCTGCTTTCAGGCCGATAGTAGACCAGATCCTGCAGGAATCCGCCACTTTAGCAACATTTGCAACCAAAGACCAACGGATTCCTGTTGAGCCACTTCATCTGCCTTCACCGGGCGAGCCGCATCTGCATGCCCGCGTAATGATTCGACAAGAAGCTGTTGAAAGGTACCTGGGAGATGCGAGCCGCGCACAGCCTATCAATCAAAATTACGTCTCTCGGGATCGTCCTTCGATTGCCAACATCATGCACCACAATGTACTCGAAGCAACAAATTTGATTCGTCAATGGCCCCAGAGCTTCAAGACCACCGACTGTCTCGCTCAGATGCTTGCACAAGGAAGTACTGTCGGCGGATTCTTGACCCCTTTCGAAGCAACATCGCTCAATGACAAATTGAAGGTTAACATTCTTCAATGCTGGGGGTCCCTCGTAAAGCTTTCACGGGAAACTACAGATCGCTACAAGCTCATGTTTGTGCTTGGGCCAATGTCATTCCATCTTGATGCTAACATGCCACTTCTACGAACTTTGATTGCCTCTGCGATCTTTGGAGAACTCAAAGATCTTGATCTTCCCCAATGGGACGAGTTTGATCACTTCCAGCCTAATCAAGCACCGCAACTGGACTACCTTCTTCAGCTTATCAAGCCTTACAGGGCTGCTCCGCCAGAAGACGAGGCACTGAGTTTGGGGCAGTTCTCGAGCGGCAAGCTCCTACGGAAGCTACAGATCGAACGGGCCAAACACGAGTCAAAAGTCGAGGAAGACTGCAAATACTTTGCGAACCACCTCCTCAGCCAATGGCCATGTTCGGAGCCCACTATCAGTGGCTTATCACGGTCCGTATTGATCGACATTGGCCCCGCCTTGGAAGTCATCCGCCCAGAATGGAAACGGCTCTTCATGAACAGAGATCTGGCCGAACATCTCAAAGATGTTCAGGCTATCCTTGACCGACGTACGTTGGATGATCGGTACGAACCGGTCCCAGTTCCTTCTTCGGAAGAGACTTACGCAGTGAGGATACGAGGAGGCGAAATCGTCGACCTTCGACAACTACTCGCAAAACCCTACCACACCGTCAAAAGCACTATAACCAAGCAGGAACCAATACAGAACGGTTCAACGGAACGACCATTTTTGAGCGAAAAGAACTTCACGCAAGGATTTGCCAATTTTGCTTGGTATGGCAACAAGGGAACAGGCATTGGGATAGGAGCCAATTCACAGTGGACTGGGGTCACAAAGCATGACTCTATCTTGTTTCCCACAGGCAGAGACGTGACAGAGTCTGTGATGAAATTGGATGCGATAGCCAAAGACTTAGGGTCTTCGAAATCAGCAGTCAGACGCCGATACGCCTCTGACTTTCAGAAAAGCCTGGCAGCATTTCAGCGCCTTGATCCCTCACATAGCACCTTCAAGGGTTCCATGAAGCTTCGAGACGCTGCGATTAAGCTCAGCTCTGAGAGACTCGAGGCAGACTTTCAGGCAATTCAGTCCGCTCTGGATGCCGCAAGTTCAGTGTGCTCACAAAGACGAATCCTGTGGCTCAAGGCTGGAGGCCTATGGCCGATTGTGACGAAGGCCACAATACTTACCTGCCTTGGTTCTGTAGCATCTCAGGGGGCTCAATTCGGGAGTGGAATGCGAAAGGCCATTGTGGGAATGGGTGTTGACATCACCAAATATCAAAGGGAGGTCCGACTTCACGATCTCGCGCTGAAGAATGTCTCGGGCAGATATCACGAAGAAGAATCCAACGAAGGCCATTCAAATTGGAGCCCAGAGGAATATCCGGACTGGTTACTACTCGAAATCGAGTCGAATATGATGATTCGGCCCGTTCAGATTGATGTTGCTTTGGCCACAATTTCCCCAGAATCTGGGTCTAATTCGGTACTGCAGATGAACATGGGGCAAGGTAAGTCATGAAGCTGGAAGAACTTGCGATTTGGTTTGATCGACAACTGATTCATAATCCAGGAAAAACGTCGTGTATCATCCCTATGGCGGCGGCAGCGCTTGCCAACAAGAAACAACTCGTACGAGTCATCGTGCCGAAAGCCCTACTTCAGCAGACGGCTCAGCTGCTACAGGCCAGACTTGGTGGCATACTAGGACGCGGTATCCGGCACGTTCCTTTCTCACGCAGGACTGCGACAACCGAGAAAAACATCCGGGCCTTCCACTCTATCCATCGAGAGATGCTCAAGTCTGCAGGCGTGATGATCTGCCAGCCCGAGCATTACATGTCGTTTATGCTCAGTGGCCGACAACGACTTCTGGATGAACAGCCTGCGCAGGCAAAGCCCATGATAAAAGTACAGGAATGGCTCGCCAGGGTTTCGCGTGACATTCTGGACGAGTCTGACTATACTCTAGCAGTGAGAACCCAACTCATCTACCCCTCTGGTTCTCAGACAACGGTCGATGGCCATCCACATCGTTGGCTCGTCGCCGAAGCCGTGTTGCGGTTAGTTGATAGCCATCTATATGACTTATCCCGTGTCTTCCCACACTCAATTAGTGTCATTCGCCGTCAGGGTGGCGGCTTTCCGTTTGTCTTCTTCCTTCGGCAGGATGTCGAGGATGAGCTGGTGCGCAGGCTAACGGCAGACATATGCAAAGGCGCCGGTGGAATCCTTCCTTTGACTCAGCAAGCGATGGCAGCCAAGGATAGAGTTGCTGTCAAGGATTTCATTTCCTCAACGAGACCTCGACCATCGAGTATTGACCGCATTCGAACCTTATCGCCCGACAAGCCTAGCTTGAGGCAAACAATCTACCTTCTCCGAGGCCTTTTGGTCAACCGCATCTTGATGATGACTCTGAAGAAGCGTTGGAACGTCGAATATGGTCTCCACCCTCAGAGGGACCCGATTGCGGTTCCTTTCCATGCTAAAGGTGTTCCGAGTGATCAGTCCGAATGGGGCCATCCCGATGTTGCCATCCTCTTCACTTGCCTGGCTTTCTACTACGACGGTGTCAATCCGGCCCAATTACGACAATGTCTCGAACACATTCTCAAATCTGACGATCCATCGACTGAGTATGATGCTTGGACCAAGAGCACAGACAACTTCCCGTCGTCACTAATGGCTTGGAATTCAATCAATGTAGACGATGAGATGCAACTGGGGGAGATCTGGAGAGTTGTCCGTTACAATGGGGTTGTCATTGATTACTTCTTGAACAACTTCGTGTTCCCCCGGCATGCGAAGCAGTTTGAGGTAAAATTGCAGTCCAACGGCTGGGACATTCCCCTGTCACCACTTGGAAACACGTCAGAGAACGAGAAGAACACGGCAAGGAAACCACTGAGCACAGGCTTCAGTGGTACCAACGATAACAGGACAATGCTGCCGCTCAACATCGAACAACAAGACTTGCCCAGTCTTCAACACACCAGTGCCGAAGTGCTAACCTACCTCCTCCATCCGCGAAACCGTCGCTGCATTCTACCTCAAGATGTGAAGACGTCACAATTAGGAAGAGCCTCTGAGATTGACCTCCTCTATTGTCTCAAAGGGATGCAGATACGTGTTTTGATTGACGCAGGAGCCCAGATTCTAGAAATGAACAACTTCACTTTGGTAGAGCAGTGGTTGAGGATCGATCCAAGCGCTTTGGCGGGCTTGTTCTTTGACGAAGACAACAAGCCATGGATCTTGACCAAGGAAGGAAGAAGAACGCCTCTTCTTGCATCTCCTTTTGCTGATGACCTGAGTAACTGCTTAATCTATCTGGACGAAGTAAGTGACAGTCTACCTTAACTAGTTCTATCAAACTCACATTGTTCCAGGCACATACTCGAGGAACCGACCTCAGGTTGCCTCCCGAGGCGCGGGGTGCACTCACTCTTCGGCTAGGCCAGACAAAGGACCACACAGTCCAAGGTAAGTCAAACTGCGCTTATGTATCGGTAACAAGATGCTGATCAGTCTAAAGCCGCTATGCGTCTGCGGCAGCTAGGAACAACGCAGGCCGTTTCCTTCCTCATCCCCCCTGAGGTTCATCAGAGCATTGCAGATCTGCAGCGAAAGACAATGCATGAGCCGATTGACTCTGCCGATGTGTAAGGCTTCTCAATGGAGTTCTAATGATTTCCAGCTAACGTATTTCATAGCATTCTATGGCTGTTGGACAACACTTGTGACCAGATTGAGCAGTTGCAGCCTCTGTACTACTCCCAGGGCATGGACTACTGCCGAAGAATGCAAGCCGCTCTTGATCATCCCAAGTTCTTGGACGATAAGCCTCAGCGAAAGTCTTATGTTCAGGCGATCAAGCAGGATGAACAGCAGAGCTTGCAGAATCTCTACGAGCCCAAGGTGAAAAGTCGCGCCACAGGCATGCAAACATCCAACAATGAGGTCCTCGGAGGCTTCATTCAAGATCTCAACGCCCGAAGGAAGACTTTCCAGGACACCGGCAAAGCTGTGCATGCTTCTGCTCTTCAAGAAGTCGAGCAAGAGAGAGAAGTCGCTTTCGAAGTCGAGTCTGTGCGGCAGGTCAAGAAGCCTCAGCAGTTCGCAGCATACTCTTTCCCAGGCCTCAATGCTAGCCTCGAAACTTTTATCAGAACTGGAAGGCTGCCTGCGGATACGAACTACTTCAACCATGTGTTCCATGCTCTCGCCAGAACAGGAATAGGCCGCAAATTCAAGGTGCACTCCAAAGCTACCCATTCGAAGCTTCTTGAGACGGTCGAGTTCGGTCGAACCATCAAGCCCAAGGGAGATCTCTCTACTGATAACTTTCTGGTAAGTCTTCAAGTATCCATTGGATTCAATCGTACTAATAGATTTGTAGCGCCCTGTCAACTGGGTTCTCTGGAGCTCCGTCGCTGAGATCGCCATCGTCATCAACCCTGAAGAAGCTGAAGCTCTGATTCCCCTCATGAGAGATCCCAATTCGAAAGTTGCGACACACCTTCTTGTTTACTCGGCACCTATCACACGCAAGATGCTTCAGTTCAACGACTTGACATTCCACAGCATCCCGCCACTTCCTTCTGACTGGAAAGCGCCGGGCTGGCTACAGGTCGAACTGGGAATCTACGGTGGAAGATTGTACTTTGAGTGGGATGAATATGACGACATGTGTGCTTTGCTTGGTATCCAAGAGGGCGTTGTCGAGGAAGACGAAGCCAATCTTGAAATGACCATGGACGGAGCAGCAGATGATGAGCCCGCCCAAGCCGAGCATGAGATCGAACCACACGAGAAGTCTCAAGCTGAACGTAAGCTTACTCAGAATCCGCTGACTTTCCTCCAAGAATGGCTGGCAGTTCGCCGGCGCGGTCAAGACTTTGCGCATAGCCCCATGGGCTTTGTCAGTCAAGGCAAGCGTCTACAAGAAGATCACATCTTCTTCAGACAAACAGAGCGTGTCGCTGTGGATCAGAGCGAGGTTCTTGCTCCTTTGCCCCTTACCACTTCAGCGGATCGGAATGATACCCGAGACGATGGATACTACGGCGTTGACGATATGGGTGCGAACGAAGCAGGGGATAGTGACTCCAGTGACGATGAGATCGAATACGCCGATTCTGAGTATGCCAGCAGTGCAGAGTCAGACAACTGATTTGATAAATCTTCAGCGGTTATTTAATGCCGTAGGATTGCCGATTAAGTCTTGAGTGGCTTTAAGGGTTGGATGGGTAGGGATTTTGGTTTGCTTTGTGGTCGGATTTGGAATGGATGTGATGTTGTTTGAGGTCTTCATATCTGGACCTGTTGGACTTTTTTTTTACGAAGTCCTTACCCCTCTCATGGCAGGCATATGTGTATTCTACTGTAAGAGATATGTATGATGATGATTCCATTGATATGATTGCACTCATGTGAATGTTACTCTTGTGGTCGATTCCCATTAGCATTGAATCTACTTAGTTAAAATGTACGTTTACAGCAACACGAATACATTAACTTAGCAAAGTTCCCAGGAGCTTAATGGTAACATTATCACGATATTGTCTCATGTTCCACTTAGTCTAATTTTTGTTAGTACGTTGGTGATCAGCTCAGTATTCTTAGACCGTGCAACACTGTGACGAGGGAGCACCACGAGGCAAAGGATAAGTGTTATGGATAGGAAAACACAGAATCAATACTTTAATCTTGTGCGATCATGGCTTCAAGTGCGCAGGTCTAAATGTTAGAGGCAAAAGAAACATGGATGTGAACACCGAATGCGTGGCTGTCTACAGTTCTCCTACACCACCCCAAAGCCAAACAAAATCAGTCACGCCAGTAGCTCACACTGTTCATCAAGATTGAAATGAAGTAATACATTCTTATCGTAACTACTTGGGCAAACAAGGGTTATCCGATCATATTTCACATGATGCTTCTCCTTCCATCTAACTGCCTCTCAATTAAACCCATGTCCCAGCATCAACCATTACACCGCCCGTCCAAGAAAATTCGTTTCAAATCGTGACAATAATACAGGGCAAATCGCCCGACAGGAATGCGCCATCTGTCAATACATATAGGGCCTGTTGCGACATAGTATGATTCAGTTGGCAGACTCCCAGACCAACCCGTCATCAAGGCGCTTGAGCTCATGAGGCGCCCACTGATAAACGCCTTGTCGCAGGGCGGAGAGAACAGTCTCTCGCTTGACAAACTGCGAGGGTACGTTGGTGCGACAAGATGCAGCAATGCAGCTGTTGTCACTCCAGCCCACGCGGAAATCATCTCCCCACCAGACTCGGAGGTCTGAAGAAACGCGTAGGGTGATCAAGACCGAGGAGAGGTCCTTGTAACCATCCAGATCAACACGGGTCAGCTCGTAGCCACCCTCAGAGAATTTAGGACAGGCGGGAACTTGTTTGGTCTCTGACCAGGCAATGGACTCCTCGCTTGATGAAGTCTCGTTCCAGCGATAAGCCGAAACCTCAAACTCGCACCACCTCTCGTCTCCATGAGCATCGCATCCAAGGTTCGCACCAAAGAAGTCGAATCGGAAGCAAGGGCTGGCGGCGTGGGGGCCTACACCGATCTGAGCGACATCTCCTGAGATCGTAGTAGTGGTGTTGGAAAGAGCTGGAGGAACAAACTCCACGAGCTGACCACCTGAAGAGGGAATGTAGGGCTGGGGTTGTTGCGATGTTGGGGGCGCAATGATGAAACCTCCAGAGAACCAAATATTCTCAACGGGGTTGAAGAGAGGTCCAGGCTTGGAATTGTCGAACTGAATCAAGTTAGCAGAGAACGGACTGTGAGGACATGAGAACCTACGTCAATGGTGGTGTTTCCAATACTTCCACCTGCGGCACAGATAGTAGGAGAGCTGGCCTCGGAACTTGTGGCTGTGGACGCGGACGAAGTAGAGGAGGTGGCATCAGAACTGCTCAGTGCCGAAGATAAGCTTGCTCCTAGAGAGGTGGTCTGTGTGAACGATGTCGCAGAGGTGGTCGAGTTGGACCAGGCAGACATCTCTTGGCGACGAATACGGCTCTTCCCAGGGACAGTGATGGTGGCAAGGGTAGTAAGAGGGTAGTTGATTGTGTAAGAGGTGGTCCCCGCTTTGATGACATTAGTCCATGTGGTGGTTTGCAGAGTGGTAGGGCCTGCAGAGAGGGGCCAGAGAGTGCTTTCGCTGGCAACAGAGCCATAAGCAGTCTGGGGTAGTTGATCGGAAGCACCATCGCCTGATGGGTTGAAGGTAGCTGGAGGCTGAGCGGCGCCACTCGAGAACACTGGACCATCCGAAGGGTTGATAACAGAGGTGACAGTCCAGATGAAGGTTCCAGTGGTTGTTCCGGTTGCGGATGTGCCTTGCGCGTCGGCGCTACCGTCAGTGATGATAGCCGACATGGGCTCGTCAGAGATTCCATTATCATTTCCATTATCATAGCCGTTGAGGCTCGGGACGCCAGTTGAAAGGGAGTTCAAATCACCGGTAGTGAAAACGGGGCCAGAGGCTGCTGGAGATGTGATGCCAGAAACAGTTCCTTCCGGAACACCAGCAGAAACAGCAAGCGCAGACGAGTCGCTAAAGACAACGGTTTGCACAGTCGATGTTGGCTTCCCATCAGGGCCAAGGATGACAGCCGTTGTGAGTGTAGTGAATGTTCCAGGGGAACCAAGTGATGAAACAGCCTGAGTGTCACTGGTGATGGAGGGAAGGGTAAGGCCAGTTCCAGTGGGAGTTGCAGTGCCTGTAGAAACCAAAAAGGTTGAGTCAACAACCGTTGGAAGGCCATCTGTTCCGATGATCGTGTAGGTGATGCAAGTAGTGAGGCCGGGCATGTTTCCTTGGTCGCCATCAGATGGGAGGCTCGGAGAGGCAGTCACTTGGCCAGGAATGCCAGTGGGCAAGCCAGATGGAATTGAATCGGAGACAAATGATGGGTCTTCGGGTAGTGCAGATTGCGTGTCGACAGATCCAGGGATAACCCAGGTCGAGTCAACAACTGTTGGGAGGCCATTGGGGCCAATGATGGTGTAACTGGTGCAGGCTGTTATGGCTTCACTTCCGATAACACCAGATTCAGTGGCTTCAGATGGTCCAGACGAAGGTAGTTCAGTAGCACCACTGGTTTGGATAGTAGCACCTGATGTTGCGCCGTTGGGAAGGGCATCTGAAGCCTCGGACGGGTCGTTAGGGCCGCCACTGACTGTAGCGCCGGTGTTTGCTGGTCCAGGGATAACCCATGTGGAATCGACAATAGTGGGAAGGCCATCAGTACCGATGACTGTGTAGCTCGTGCAGGTGGTAATAGGGGAAGTGTTATCCAAACCAGATGCAGTGGGAATGGTGCCCGAGATACCAGAGGGACCGAAGGTTGAAAGGCCAGTGACGGTCAAAAAGCCTCCGGTAGAGGGCGAACCAGGAAGGCCAGCTGGATCTCCAGAACCAGGAGTGGCGGCGGGGATAGCCCAAGTAGAGTGTACCACGGTAGGAAGACCATCAGCTCCGATGATGGTGTAGCTTGTGCATGTAGTCATGGCCAAGCTTCCGGATCCATCTTGAGGGGAGCCAGGTGCGGGAACCGGAGCGGTGGGGATGCTACCGACGTCAATTGGAATACCCGAGAGGGTTCCTTGAGGAATGCCAGTAACAGGAAGCTGCGAAGAGTCTTCGGCAACAGGTGTGTTGAAGGGGATAACCCAAGTTGAGTCCACCACGGTAGGAAGGCCATCAGTGCCAGTGATGGTCAATGTCGCGCATGTCGTAATGCCTCCTGCAGGTCCGCTACCAGAAAGAGGTCCAGCTGGGGAATTGGAGGGGCCTTGAGAACCTGGAACGCCAGTAGACACAGGAAGAGGAAGGGGAACTCCTGAAGGAACTCCGCCGGGAAGACCTTGGTCGTTGCCGTTTTGAGGAGAGCCTGAAGTCGATGGGGGCTGCTCTTGACCTGGGACCACGTTGTCTCCGCTGCTGACGACAGTGGGCAGTCCGTCCGGGCCAGTGATGGTGATGAAAGAGGGGGAAGGCTGGCCAGCACCGTCTCCACCAGGAACGTTGGTGAACCATGGGGAATTGTCGCCTTGACCTTGAGGGCCGGCTTGGGTAGTGACGGGGAGACTGTCACTGGCTTCTTGAACAGGGCCTGAAGAAGGATACTGGGGCTGGTTGCCAGGAACACCACCATTGCTAGGGGGGCCAGATGTCTGGAAAGGGGTGGGTGCAGGTGCCTGTGTGTTGGCGCCAGAAGCTCCAGGAAGACCGACAGAAGAGTCATCAGAAGCATCGCCAGAGTAATCAGGGGCATTGCCAGAGCCAGGGGTGGGAGAAAAGAAAGGGGAGTCTGGGTTGTCTTGAGAGCCATTCTCACCATCTGAGTCAGAGCTGTTGCCAACGTCTGGATCATTCCCATCATTGGAGCTAGTGCCGTTATCGGAATCATCGCCGGAGTTGTTGCCAACGTCAGAGTCTGTTCCGTCATCTGCTCCTGTACCAGAGCTTGAAGGACTGCCACCTGGGCCCCAAATGTCGAGTGTCAGTGTCGTAAAGGGGGCAACAACAGAGCCTGAAGTCAGAGGTATGGCTTCAGCAGGCTTTGTAGGCAGAGGTGCTCGGCCAGTGGTCTCTTCGGGCTCCGATTCGTCAGGCCAAGGGAAATCAGATTCATTCTGAGACTCCGTGGGGTAGACAGTGACGACAACAGTCTTTGTAGAGCGGAGAGGGCAAGTGGGGATGTTCGAGGCACCAACGTCAGGAGAGCCAGGAAATCCGGGAGAACCAGAAGAGCCGGGGGAACCAGGAGAACCAGGGATATTCTGGGGGGCATTGGTGGGAAAGCTACCAGGGATAACCGCAGATCCAGCGCCAGGGACATTACCAGGAGAAGTGCCAGGAACATTGCTGGGAGAGTTGCCAGGCAGGGAGCCAGGGACATCTCCAGGAGCACCACCAGGGCCGTTGGGAGGAAGACCACCAGAGCCAGGAGAGATTGGGCCAGTACCGCTGGGCAAAGAGCCAGGAGCAGTTCCTGCGGCGTTGCTTGGGTAAGGCAGGCTACCAGGCATTCCGTCAGTGTTGCCAGGAATGTTGTTGCCAGAACCGTCAGGAGGATTTCCGACCGGGCTGCCATTGGGGTTTCTGTCATCAAAGGTCAGCTTGAAATCAGGAGCAGTAGCATATCGTGACTTACCCGTAGTCGGTTACCTGGGCGCCAACGTGACCCAAGAGACCGGTGGCCACAAGGACCCCGAGAGACGCGGCGATACGCATCTTGGATGATCAAGTTCGACCTGAGAAAGGAGTCGAGCGGTTGAAGAGTAAGTAGATGCAGAGGGCAGATGATGAAGGACGAGTTGTTTTCTGTGGACAAGTGTGAAAGGCTTTGCCGAAAGAGAAGACAACAGGTCTAGAGGATGAATGCAATGAAACGAAAGGACTGAGAAGATGAGTCTTCTCGAGGCGAGGAAGATTGAAGATGAAGAGAGAAGAAGATGAGGCGAGATGGAGGAGGGAAGAAAAAGTAAAAGGGGGGGTTGTGGGAGGAGAAGGATATGGGCTGCGGGTGGAACGAGGCAGGAGCTCCTTCCCTCTGGAGTGGCAGACTGTTGGGGATGACGCGTTGAGGGAGTGCGCGAGCGAGCAGGTGAGGAAGGCACGAAAGGAAAAGAGCGTGGGCACTGGCAGAGAAGGCAGCCAGTTGCCGACTGGCGCTTGACAACCTCATTGGATAAGCGCCACGAGATGAATCAACCTGAACTTGGGCTTCACTCGTCTAATACAATCTGTAACATCTCAATTCAGGATTTTCCATGATAATTATTATCATCATCGTGTATCTATTTCCCTGAGTCTTTGCTAACAACTGTCGTGATACGATGCGTAGGTGGGTAGGCAGTTGGCTTCGAGCTCAGAACAAAACTTGAAGTTGCCCAGGCTTCAGAACGAGCAACAGACCACAGCTGGTGCACTCCTTCCTGCTTCCCTCTCCAGCTTCGAGTAGTGCCCTGAAACGTGTTGCCACGTGCTGGTGCGAGTTTCCACAAGCCAGGCGCCTGCCGGTGGCAGGAACTCATGGTCGAATGCCTTAGTCATCCAATTGGTCTTCCTTCAGATGCCGACTTCCTGTTGAGGGAAAATGGCTGTCGGCAGGGAAGAACGCGAGGGTCCAATAAATGCAAACGATTGTAGTAGAAGTACGTCTGCTTAAGAGAACAGGGTGAAAGGAAAACTCCAGGGACGGCACTCGACATCGGCTAAACTCAGTTGCAAGGTGAAATCGAATAGCATTAAGTTCATGTCCATAGTAGCTCATTTTCTTTGACTCATACAACATCGTCCGTATAAGGAGGTGGTGCATCAGGGTGCGAATCCTCTTGGTCAGCTTCTTCTTCCTCCTCCTCCTCCTCGGCAGGGCTCCTGTTCTCATCTTCGATCTGCGCCGTCCACTGGGCCGCTCCAGCCGTAGTCGTCAAGAGGAAGAACAGCGACAGGACAGGAATGAGCTCGAGAATCATGGCAACTGTGCCGAACCAGACATACTCCCAGGCACGTTCCCTTAAGGCCTGCTTTTGCTCCAACTTTGAGAGACCCTTGACCTGGAACCAGCGATAGTGGGCGAGCTTGCCAAGTCGTGTTCCTGTAATGATGATAAAGGCAGGCGTGCCGACAATGGGAACCAGGTTGAGCGGCAAGAAGACAACGAGCTCGACGATTTGAATGATGCTCCAGGGCGTGTAAATGGCAGCAGTGGTCGGCTTTCCAAGCATCCTGACTGGGTTTGGCGCGTCCTGGAAGAGAATTCGCTGTGGCGCAACAAGCTCTTTGTGTCCGAGCTTGATGAGTGTGGCCTGCTTGTTGTTAGTGATCTAAACTACAGAAAGTAAGTGTTGGTTGGCGAAATAGCTTACATCGAATACATCCACGCGACATTCATCGACAAAGAAGCCTTCGAACAGGCCTTGAATAATGACCAAGCCCTCTCCCAGCACCAATACCACAGCGTTGACCCACGCTCCCCAGCCCTGGAAGATGGCTAAGAAGGCATACTGGGGCAGAAAGGTGAATGTAAAGAGAACGAAGTACACAAGAAACGAGATTAAAGATAGCGGCAGGATCCTGCTCACAAAGAGCGGCCAGAATTCGCGGTTGCAGCAAAAGAACCAGATGCCACGTAAAGGATACGACGCGGCTGTACCGGCTCGTCTGAGATACAACAACGGCCGATGAATTGGCCCTGTCCATCGCCCTACATGCGGATGGTTTTGATTCTGGTATGAGCCGTTGGAAGGCATCTTTGCGATTAATTTGTAGAGACAAGTGTCTTTGAAGGCATCACCAAGAGAAGCTCACAATTGCGTGTGGTGTTGAAGGCGAACAACAACAGATGACGTCAAACAACGGAAAATCTCACTGGTGGGCAGGGTCACGGTGGAGCCATGGACGCAATCCTTTGGCTCAACAATCGTGATCGATGCTTTTCCCCCGGTATCCCAGTAACAAAAGGGACATATGACCATCACCGAAATTTGCAAAAAAAGAAAGCCTCGCAATTGCTCGCAATCGAATTATAGGAACAGCCCGATGCGGGGGTCGAACCCGCAACCTTGAGATCGCGTACTCGTAAGAGTCTCACGCTCTACCGATTGAGCTAACCGGGCGTGGCTCTTATTGGTTGGAATCCGAGGTTTCAATTTGCGTACTGGAAACTGGTGTTTGACGAGCTGCGGGGAATTCGATGTGATCTTTAGGTTCATCGATAGAGAGGTCGTAAATTTTAATAAATTATCTTCATTCTTCCTTGGAGACGATTGTTGAGTCTCATAACAACCATGTAGTCCGTCCGGGTCTTTCAGCATCTCAGGCACGTATTAGCGGGGTCGCACTGCGCACGCCCTTGAGGTTGTCAAGTGTGACGAAATAGCTTAGATTCTACTTCAGCTTATGAGAGTTCACCAAATCCCTGGCAATTCTTCGTTACCTACCTAGATCAACCTTTCAATTGCTACCATCTTATAATTCTGATGATTTCAACCACGAGACAAGGTAACATGTATTCATTTATTGATGCAACGCCCTTCTGACATCAGCATTAGCAGCCCATGATGAATCCAAGAATTGAATGCCAGTGCGGAGCTATTCAAATCACAGCTTCACGCCCCGAGCCCAACGAGGTCTACTGCTGCCATTGTCTGGAATGCCAAAAGCAATCCAGCTCAGCGTTTGGCACGTCAGCCCTCTTCCCAGCTGACGGCATGTGGCCACTGCCTGAGGATATTCTGTCCAAGCTCAGCGTCTGGACGCGACCTACAGAAAAGGGGAATACCCTGGAGTGTTACTTTTGCAAGACGTGCGGCGTGAGGATCTTTCATCGCAGCATATTCCCTGATGGCGAGTCTAAGCCCACGTTGTCTGTCAAGGGCGGATTGGTCGAGGGATTGAGCTGGAAGGGTACAAAACACATATATACGCGAAGTGCTCGTGTACCTGTGCCAGAGGGAAGTGATCGCGCATCACCGGAAGCTTGAGGAGGATCAATCAAGGGTCTGTATTTCCTAGGAGCAGCGGATTTTAGCGAGCGTCGAAGTATTAGATGAATAGTGAATGAGTTTATGTTTCTGTATGTTATTGAATGACCAGACGAATATTAATGGAATCAGAGCGAGATAATTGCTCGCGTATCTAAATCTGACAAAGATCCTAGACTGGTGTGGAGCCATCGGGAATCCGGCCCCTGTCGGAGGTCAGAAAACACCATAAACCCGATCCGTGGAGCCATCTCCGACCGATTTCCAGCATCGCCGTGCCGGACCCCACAATGTCCTCACAACATGTCTGTGCTTACTGTAAAACGAACGGCTACAAGAGTTTCGTGAAATGCTTAGCTGCAAGCTTTGATACCAAAAATGAAATCACGAAGCAAGGCTGAAATGAAATGAGGCTCAGAGCGATGCCAGGAAGATGGGCATATAAGTGCCATGCCACCCATCTCCTTTGACCATCAATTCAATCTCATCAGTTTCCAATCAATCCAATATTAACTACCCATCAGAAAGAAATCTTCAAGATGTCTGTTCGAACACAACTTTTCCCTCCCTCTCCCACCTTCACCGAGACTTCTCTCCCCTCCTTGTCCTCCAGAGTGTACATCATCTCTGGCGCGACATCTGGTGTCGGCCTCGAGCTGGCCAAGATTCTTTACTCGCGTTCTGCAACGATCTATTTTGCTGCACGCAACACCTCCAAAATCACCTCAGCTATTCAAGCAGTTCAGTCAGAGTTTCCTGACTCCACAGGGCGTCTCGAATCGCTATGCATTGATCTCTCCGACCTGGCAAGCATCAGACCCGCAGTTCAACACTTTCGAGACAGAGAATCGAGACTCGATGGCCTGGTGCTCAATGCTGGTGTGATGACTCCCCCTGATGGAAGCAAGACTAAGCAGGGGCATGAACTGCAAATGGGAACGAATTGCCTAGGCGGTTATCTGATGTCGCGACTACTTGAAGATCTGCTGGTAAGCACCGCCAGGATTGCCGGTATGGGTACCGTGCGAGTTGTCTGGCTCGCGAGCACTCTTCAAATGGGTACACCCAAAGGAGGTCTCATCTGGGACGAGGTCAAGAAGGAGCCAAAAGTAGTCAAGGACCAGGTGGAGAACTACATGATGAGCAAAGCTGGCAACTTGCTCTTGGCTCATGAGACGGCCCAGAGACTGGGGCCAGCAGGAGTTATATCTGTGGTAAGTCTTGATCCCTCAGCTTGGTGATACATGCATGGCTAACGATGAGCAGGCAGTGAACCCGGGGTTCTTAAAGACCGAACTGCAACGCCATATGCCTGGCCCTGTCTCGTTTGTGATGGTGAGTACGAATATCGTCTTTCTAAAGTATGCATACTAATTATACTTAGGGGTTGGTGTTCAAAGCCCCCAAGTTCGGAGCTTATAGTGAGCTGTTTGGGTTGCTGTCCCCAGAAATCACCAGTGAGAAGAACGGATCCTTGATTTTCCCTTGGGGTCGCATCGGATGCATCCCGGATGATATCAAGCTATCGATGAAGAGCGAAGAAGAGGGCGGTAAGGGCCTCGCGCAGGCTTTCTTGGGCTGGTGCGAAAGAGAAACACAAGAACACAAGTAGTTGATGCGAGGTAGTATTGTTTGGTAGAAAGTTTTCCATTTATCCCTAGCTACCTAGATTCATACGGGTATCATATCGTTGAAAGCTCCCTAACGCCTCGTTAATGCAAAATCCCATCTCTAGTCGTCATTCTTCTGCTTCTCCCGACCGTCTCTTGCGACTGATCTGGTTAATCCGTATATCCACCACGACAGGTCGATGGTCCGAAATAAACACCCCATCCTCATAGAGCGAGTTGAGCACCGCAAATGACTTGAACTCGATCCCGGTTGGGTCCTTGACGAATATGTGGTCGAGATCCATGTGTCTTGATGGATCTACATTAAATCCCGTGAATGTATGGGATAAATGTCCAAAGCGCTTCGCTAGAGGCACTACGTGTTTGACGTCATTCATTTCACTGGCGAGGTGCTTGTAGGCCGACCCATCGGGCGATGAGTTGAGGTCACCGCCGAGAAAGACAGGAATGACCTCGCTGTTGTGCAAAGACCATTTGTCGGAAAGTTCAGTGATTAGCTTCGCTGAGTTCTCACGAGCTTTCCTGCCCTTGTGGTCGAAATGTGTACACATGTACACCATGCGATTGCCAGTGGTGATGTGGCGGAAGCGTGCGACGGTGACAATCCGGGGCAATTGGGCATCCCATCCAACAGACCCTACTCTTTCAGGACGTGAACTGAGCCAGTAGGTCTTCTTCTCCTCGATATTCCAGATTGAAGGGCGATAGAATATAGGTGAGAACTCGCTCCCTCTGGCACCGTCTGTACGCCCAACACCGTAGTAATCCCACTCATCGCCAAAGTCTTCCACAAGGTCTTCGATTTGTGGATAGGTCGCTTCTTGCATACACACAAGAGATTCTGGCCGTCCGGAGGTTTCGTAGTTTAGCTGGGATGATAGACGGGGGCGACGGACGGGCCATAGTTCTTCGCCGCGATGTGGCTTTTTCGGTGCGAGACGGATGTTGTAAGTGATGAGGCGCACGTCGGTGGTGCGCGATAGAGGGGCCGCGATAACGGCTGCGGCGCCGAGTAGAAAGGAGATGAATTTCATGTTTGGGTGGTTATGGCGACGTCTGGATGAGGAGAAACATGGATTGCGGTAAATTTATATACTTTGTGCGCGCTTAATTGGAGATACCGGTATAAGTGTCCACTGTCAAGGTTTGGCAGAAACACACATGTTTGAATGATATTGACGCAAACTCAAGCATTAAGGTATGACTTGGGGAACCATCGCCTCTTGTAAGCGGGAGCTTCGGGTAATTAAGCGGTTAATCGACTCCATGACGATGGTCAGGCACGTGTACCCAAGGGAAAGCTGATGGTGTCTATATCCGAAAGTTACGCAATGCAATCCGTGGCCCCATGTCAGTGGCGCGCTATCCTCAGGTCCATGATAAGCTTGGTTGGTTTAGACATTGTACTAGAGCAAAGCTACTTGTTCTTGGCATTGCGGTGATGTTTCGGTTGTGTCGCCCACAACCCGACGTCGGGTCCCGGCGAGCCGCTTACACCTACAGTATCTAATCGATCAACTTATCTCCCCGTATCAAATGTTTGAATAGAAATAGATTTACTAGAGTCGGAGATTTTTTAAGGCATAGCTTAATATTCACTGCTTAGAAAATAAACTCATGGTGTTAGAACTTATCATCTAGAGCTATCACCCCGCATTAGTCTACCAGCATTAAGGGTCCTCGTGTAGTGGTCACGCAAGGGTTCGTTGATCCAGTCAACGTTAAAAGATAACGCACATGGGGTTAAGAGCTGTTGTATCATGAACTAGAGGTGAAATGCTAAGAGAACGGCTTCCATAAGATTCACATACCGTTGATGATCTTTGAAAAACGAGCATGTTCTGTTATTCTAATTCACTCAAGATTTTATCAGCGGAGGGTTGGGTAACATACCTAAGTAGATACTGTAAAGTTCGGGAATGGTAGCATAATAAATTGATCAGCATGTATTCCCGACCGACCAAGCTAACACACGCGGGAACTCGACGGTCCAATCGCCACTCGTCTTTTATCTCACACCCAGGTTCTCATCCAGTTATGAGAGATAAATAGTTTAAGCTATACTGAGAAGCTAGATACCCCACGGCAGTTCAAGATGTCGCACTGACCTATCGATGAATTCGCAAGCATGACGTTCCTCAGCGATGATAGGCAGTCTTCCCGCATGTGCCAAGAAATAGTCGAGAAGTAAGACGCAAAAGATGATGCCAAGAGTATTAACGTGGATATATACTCGTCATCAACGCGGTAAGATCAGCAAAGCCTCTTGATAACGTAGGCCCTGGCTTGAAGATTGCGAAGCAACCAGTCAAAGCTCTGGATAACCAAAACTTACGGCATTTCGGCGTTAAAGCAAACACCGGAGATAGTGTCAAGATCTAACAATGTGTATTATAAAGCATATGTAAGATACTAGGCGCGTAGTCTACGTACCGACACGACCAGGCGAGAGTAATAGGCGAGTAATGCAGCACAGACAGGCACGATAACCTGATAGCATCCCCATCAACACAGCTGTCTCCATCGTAGTACAATGCCACATGATAATGTGCAAATACATCATGTATTGCTAAGGTAATCACTCAACAGTGGGAAAGCTGAATGAGACCGTTCGACAAGTCAGCCTTAATATTGGATGTTATGTTGTGTATGCAATGTGCGCGCCTCAAGATGCTATCGCACCTCGGTCATAGACCCTTGCAACTATATCAGGGCTTCTCCCCTTCAGTTGATAATATTAGGTTAGTGATGTCCCTGTAAGGCGATTCTGATTGATAAGATGTGACCCGACCGTTCGGGTCCTGGCCGGCAACTTTTCTCGTCTAGACTTCGTATCTCATTCTTGGCCCAACTCAATCACAGACTAAGTACCAGCATTGAGGATGGCATATTAATGTTTCAAACTGTTAATTTTCCTATGTCTTCTCGTCAGTAACATTTTCTTTCCTCTCGCTCCCATTTCCTAATGTCCGGATGGAGCAGAGGGTAGTTAGTTACTCAACCCAACTCAACTTCACTCAACCACCACCTCACAACAACAAAAAGAGAGGCTCGAAACAGATAGCTAGCTGCTTTGAAGGGCAAAAAACATACAACAGCGGGGATTCGCTGGTCGTCACCGACCCAACTACTAATCCGCCCCTTACCAGCTTGACTAAGGGAGAGCGGACGGGATCCCGTATTTTCCAGTAGGTATGGTCGTATGTATGAGGTACTCATGATAATAGTGGTCATATAGGCGAATTTCTCTTCCTTACCAACGGCAAATCAATATTCACATAACAAGAGAACAGTCATAGAGAACTTCTATAAGACATTTCTGGTCAAGCTGATCTAAATTTCCAAGCGTCTCGGTGTGGGTAACCTGGGGGGCTATATGCCTTGGTTCATGGTCACCTACTACCCCTGCTCAAGATTCATATCTATTGTCAACCCCATGCTCTGGTGTATCGTGACTATCATTGAAAGGACAATTCCGTTTGCAGAGAACTTTATCCCTCTTATCGCCTTTGCCGAGCTCTTCATTCTTTCTCAGGGGATGAGTGTGGTACCTTCTGCACATATCCTGGGGCAGTTCAAAGTGAGAGAGAAAGGCCTCGTTGAAGCGCTCACTTCACAGATGCCATCTCAAGCTGCGAGCGCCCTAGCAAAAGCTCGACTCTCACTCCCCTCATGAACCTTGGCCACTGGAGCAAGATAAGCGTCCTCGTGGCCACTCTCAGACTGCAAGTAACGCACATATGCCTGCGCAACCTTGAACCAGTTCTTCTTCTCTGCAGCACTCGATCCACTCCCTTGCCATACCCAGATAGCCCTACCACCATCGTCGAGCAGGAAGACGTCGTCGCTCCGCAGGTCATCGTGCGATATGCGCTCAGCCTCCTTGACCAGACCAAACGAGAGCTCACCCGACGAGTCACTGAGTTTGAACAGTTTCTTAGATGTTTGATCTGCAGTGCGTGCGGCGAGCGGTCTCTTGCTGCGGAACCCATCGCGAGGCGTTTCGTCATCGCCGCCAAGAAGGTCAACAATTCGTCGCGACCGGGACTCTGTTTGAGACACGACTTCGACCTCCGAGTGCTTCGCGATGGTCATGTCGTGGACAATCTGTGCAGCCTTTGCCTTCTCCATCGGGCTGCAGTCCTTGCCCTGCCAAACCCAGATCTTGTCGCCCACATCCAGCACAAAGACATCCGTGTCGTCCAGGCTCTTCCAGGTGGGCTCGACTTCGTGAACCACAACGCCATTGGCACCGGCAGCGGGGTTCTTAAACACACGTAGTAAAGTGAGTGTCTCTTGCGGCTCCTCCTCTTCCACATGTCGAAAGCCAGTTCGGGTTCCACCAGACCGGATGGAGATGCGTGGGAATAGTGCCAAGAAGTCGTCTGATGGTCCTTCCTGAATTTCTCGATGTTGAGTGGCCGAACCCTTGAGGAACTCGTCCAGTTCGGTAGTCTTGTACGCTGCCGTGCCCGCCTCATCTTGTGATGTGTGCTTTCCTAGCCAGAAGTAGATATCATGGACAAGCTTCTCGGTCCCGTCATTGCTGCTGATCTTCTCTGAGAAGAGGATAATGAAGCTGTCTCCATCGTAGAACTGGCCGTATTTTTCTTTGGGCCACGGAATGACCTCGAATTGCTCAATACGCCAGATGAATAGTCCAGGTTCGGCACCAATCACACCGTTGTTCCATGCCGGCTCACTAAGCGCTGAGTTATACTTGACTTGATGGTCAATATCGGATCCGATGAGCTCCACGTTGCTATCCTTGATATCGTATTCCTTTGGATGGACGAGACCTTGGTTTGGCGCCATATTGCTTCGTCTGTGAACTGAGCGAGGTCGATAGAGATCACACCAAAATAGAGATGCTTTGTTTCGCCTGCGGTAATGGCTGAAGTTATCTTAAGTAATTCAAGTCACGACCCTTTGAATGAGATGCTCTCTTTTATGTGAGATGGCTCACTGCGGGGATAGGATGCATCCTGATTGGATCCAACTTGAAAAGTTGATGACTGATCAATGCTGCCAGCTTCATGCGACGATCCGTTTATTATTAGAACAAGCATGAATCAAATACGTGTTTGACAGGCAATATGGACCAGTTAGTTTATCACTGTAAGTGGACACGCGTCAATGCAGTAGTTTCACGAGAAGATCGACCTGTGTCGAAGATGTCTTGATGAGCCTTGGTCTCAGAAGACCTCATATTGCATGTTTCTATTAACTTCTATCGACCCAGATTGTTCACCACGCTTCCCACCATAACAGCCACCTCCCTGTCCCAGTTCGCGTCCGCCTTTGTTCTTGCCTTGGATCCAGTCAGGGCGCTGTGTAACTGGGATCCCTTGACGACCGCCTGACGGATTGCATCTCCAACCGTGGTCTTGTTTGTTCGCAAGGTTCTAGCCACGACACCTCCACGATTTATGATATCCTGTACACGCGTAGCAAGGCTGCTAGCCATAGTCCTCCAGAAGAATGAGGCGAGACTTCCTGTCTCGAGATGTGCGAGAAGAAACTGGAGCAAGTTTGATTGGGTAGGCTGGTTTGCGGCTGGCAGCAGAGGATGATTCGGCGGTTTTGTTGTTTCGAGTACAGCTTCAAGGGAGACGACATTCTGACACTTGGCCATAACATCAGCTAGCGCCTTGTCCAGAGTTGGCAATTGACCCAAAGACCGAGACAATGCCGTAATACTCGCTTGTAGCGCCGATCGTATATAAGTTTCTAAAGACTGGAGCAGAAGTCGTGGAATCCATTTCTCAGGCTTGAAACCGAGGGTTGGCGATAACAGGTAGAGTGTAGTCAGAGCAGATGCTGTCCGAGACTTGATCTCTTCAACCTGTGCAAAGGTCGAGGTTGGCTGAACTGAAAATTCCCGAATGATGCGCTCTGCGCGCTCACGAACTGATCGGTCAATGGGAGTTATGACCGTATCCTGCAGACTCTTGACAGCGTCGACACGGTTGAGTCCAAAGCCTTCCTCGCCAGGGCCTTTACGATCAAGGACCTCCTTCAGCGACAAAATTGTATAGGCACACCGCACAAGCGCTCGATGGTCCTCCTTGCCAGCACCATTGTCAAGTTCTGTGTGCTGGACTTCAAGCTGTCGGCCCAGCTGCAAACAACGACCAACTGAGCGACCCAGCTTCAATGTCTCCCATAGCCGCAGCGCTACAAGACGGACTTCGTCTGCCTCAGCATGCTTATCGATAACCTCCTTCTCGAGCTGACGGTAGCTGTCGTTCAAGCTCTGGATCTGGCCATCTAGCTCCCCAACGATGTTTTTCGAGGCTTGGGTCTGTTGTTGAGTGTAGTTGAGAAGCGGAACGGCCGACCGGGTGGTTAGAACGTCAATATGAGAGTCAATCTCTTGGGCATCGAATAGAACACGAGATAGAGGCGTAGAGAGATCGAGGGGTGTATCGTTGGGGTTATTGGTCGAGACAACGAGCGTGTTCGCAAAAGAAGCGGGGGAGAAATCAGGGTCGAGGAAGGTTTCGTAGTCAATGTACGATGGCTCATCGTCGGCTGTGGGGTCTGCGGCCATGATTGATAAAGGGTCGCGGGGACAATGGCACTGTCAGTTTAGTTCCTGAGGTTGCAACCGTTGAAGGTTGGTGATGTCGGCACAAGCTTAAAAGTGTCAATTGACTCTTGGTGGGTGTTCTGGAAGTTTGCTGGCCTTTTCGGGCAACGCTCTCCCGCAGGTACGTACCCTGCACCTGACCGTGCTGCATATCTGGCGCCTCACGCAAGCTCTTTGGCTTGGCGGCTTTGGCGGAAGAAAATCGTGGGGATTAGCGGGAGAATGGAATGCCCTTGGCACAGCAACCAATCAATCGATGCAAGCCTGAGAGGCAGGGAGATTACAGGGCCTTTTACAGTGAGGTCATCACTGGCATGGGTGCTAAGTGGATGCTGAAGCTTGCGGGTACCGGAGAATGGTATGATGGAGTGGGAGATGCATTAGACAAGAGTTCAATAGCCTCAATTCTTGGCCTATTCCACCATGATATGCATCGCATCAATGTCTCTATAATTGCTTGTAGAGCCTGTGTAGACCCTTGGTGCCTCATCTTATCTTCCGCGTATCCGTGATATTCATATGAGAGAATTTCATCAAGAAAACGGACCGCTCGGCGTCCCCACCTCCACACCCTCGGAAATACGTACCCAAAAAAAAGATGACGGCCATCCACTCAGCCGCGAGGCTTTTCTCCATCGCAACGGCATGCCCGGCATCCGGCCAATCCATCCATCGGGATCATCCAACAACATCTGTTTTTCTTAACCTCTTCCCTCCTGCTTCTTTTCCTTCCTTTCTTCATCTCGACGTCGTCTTTTCTCTTGTCGGTTGAGATCCTCGTCGATTTGAGCCATGTCTTGATGCGTTCCGTATGTTGAATCGACCTTACCTCCATTAATTGACAATCCCATCGATTCTTCAAGGGCAAATTGCCCATTCATATCTACGCAATTGCATCACGACATCTACACAGCATCTGGTCAAGATCCTCCCGAATCTTCCACGTGCAGTGTTTACCTCCCAACCCTCGAATCGACCGAGATACGAGTTTGCGCGAATCCATAGACAAGAAATAACTCGCATTCGCCTTAATCACAACAGCGATCGCCCACGATGAATAGCCTTTTCGAAAGCATTGCGCACATCTCGGCTCGTGCCGTCCTGGACTGGCCAGAGGGTGAAAAGGGCAACAGCAGCGACACCATCTTCTCAGGCGTCCACTTCAACCTTACCACCCTCAAGCACTTCAACTACACCTACTACAGCAACGAGACCATTTCCAATGGCTCAAAGTGCTACCTGACTTTCAAGCCCTACGAACCGGCCCTGCTCTTCGAAAACGGTACCTGGGTCAATGCTACCAAGTGTTATTCGGCCATCGATAACATCGGGACTCGCGGTTATGTCGGTATCGGCTTCGCTGTCGCTTTTGGCGTCGCTCTCGTCCTTAACCTCACGGTCCTAGCCAAGCATGGAAAGCTGTACCTGCCTACGGAATCGCGCTTCTATCCCATCGGTCGTCGCTGGCAATGGTACTGGGCCTTATTCACCTCTGCCGCAGCTCTCATCAGTCTGTTTGTCGGCGTGGATATCGATCGGTACTATCTGCAGGAACTTCCCATCACCATCAACGTCTTCTTCTGGTATCTCCTCTGTATGGGCACTGTCGCTTTGACATGGGAAGCTGTTCGTCATTGGGGTTCCTGGCTGGAGAGGCAATATCTAGATCCCAACCCTTTTGCCTTGCGCGATGATGACCGCCGTGCCAAAGTCGAGTTTTGGTTGCCGTTGTGGTTCTATCTCTGGCTCTGGCTGAACTTCTTCATGGTTGTGCCTCGCAGTTGGAAGTTCACACAGCAACAGCACTCGGACGAGCAGACAGCAGATAAAGCGGTTCCTGGCGCAACAAACGCACGATTCAAGGTTGGCGCATTCTGTCTTGTCATAGCTTGGCTCACCATCGTATACTCCCTGCAACACTCCATCAAGCACTACAAGCCCAAACACCGTGGTATCTTCAACCGCGCCGTTGGTACTCTTCGATACGTGCCTCTCCGCTTCTGGCTCATTCTGCCCCTGTCAGCGGCTACCATAGCTTACCAGGCGTTTATCTCCTGGGAGTTCGAATACTCCATTGTCAAGTATAACGGAAATATTCCTGTCATCTACTGCTGGGGTTTCCTCCCTGCTCTCCTCATCCTCTATGTCCAGTACCTCTACGGCCTGTGCACCCCTAACGAGGACAAGGCCCTTATCCGCCAGAGACGCGAGCGCGGCGAGATGCTCAACCGTGAACTTGGCATTGTCAATAAGCCTGCTTGGTGGCGACGTGTCAGGGGTGACCATCTGCTCACCTTCAAGGACAAGCTCACCCGCAACGTCAACGAGATTGGAGGCGGCAGGGCCACTGGTCGACGTGTCGAAGAGGCAGCAGAGCGAGACTTGCGTGAGGAGGCTTTGGCTACTGCCAGGACCGATGGAGACATCGAGATGGGTCACATGCACCGCCCTCTCGACGCCGCTAATAACCCTCGAGTTGACCGAGCTGGCGTTGGTTCCATCCGCTCCAACGGCTCGCAGAGGAGCTACGTCGAGCCATACGCTGGTAAGAGCGATCGCCGCCGACATGAGCGTAACATGCAAGCTTTCGCCGGCGTTCTATTCCCCAACAACCTCGCCGAGGATCGAGCCCGTCGTGAAGCGCAACTCGGTCTTGACGGCCCAGCCCCTCCTCCATACACCGACCAGTCCGTCGCCCGCGGCCGACCCTCCGGACGTCCCGGATCGACTGGTCGTAGCAACAGCGCCGAGACAACCAACTCCATCACGGCCCCGCCGCAGCAGATCAAGAGTATGTTGGACATTTAGGAGTCCGCGCCTCGAGCGGCTGTGTACATGGACCATCGCATGGCATTCATAAGTGCCAGATGACGTTCAGGTTTTATGATCAGCTCTGCATGTTGTTATGTTGGGTATATCATGACGCAAAGGGCGTCTATTATTTTGCATGAATAGTTGGTTTTTAAAATGTGCGGTGTTGTTTTATGGGATTATGTTCCAGTCACATTCGCATTTATGTACCTTCGCTGGTAGATATGAACTTGTATGAAAATCGATATGTTTTAATGATATACACTACCTATTAGATTGTTCACATTGATGCAGGCATTTTCCTTCCAAGGGATGCTCTACAACCATATTTCTCGATGTGAAGCATGCACGCTTTGTTTTTAACCGCCAGCAGGGTCGTAATTGTTCTTCTGCTTCCTGTCTACGGTTTGGGGGATATCGAATCCGGTCAGAAAGGTGTGAAGGCTACACAACGAGTACCTTCTCGACGACATTCGCACTCTTCAAACCAATCAATCCATAACTATATAGCAACGAACGACTCTCTAGCCAACCGGCCGCTATACTGATACATCGCCCTTCGCATGCATGTAAAATGATCTCGACATAGTGAATAATTACAAATATCATCTACCAGCAAAGCAGATTACCCTGTAGAATCCATGTAGACCACACCACGAAGCATCGCCAGTATGATCGCCAGACCGGGATCGACACTAGCCATCATGATGTCAGTTCTTACTCTTTCTGGGTTCTCGGTAGCTTAGTCTGCAGCATTATCACATGCGGGGATCTTCCCCAGCTGAAGGCGATAAACTACTTGGCGTTGATCGCGGAGCCTCAAGGCCAGGTCTGGATGTGAGAGCCTCCGAAGGGTGGCGTCGAAAGCTCATCACCCCCTCAGGCTCGAACACACGGGCAACCCAACTTGAACTGCAGTAGGACCGTCGTCTCCGCAAAGGCGTTCTTAAACAGCAAAGGAATAATAGCGTCACACAATACTGGGAGTTATCAAATCCCCGAATGTGCGCCAACTCGAGGAGGGGCAGTCAGCCCGAGCGCGCCAGCATTGAAACACCGAAGAGACCCGAGGGAAGTGACGGATAAAAGACATTGGACGGATGGTCAGAAAACCCAGGAATGAAGGGCCGTCAGACTTGGGCTACACCTCCGCACGAGTTTACAGGACAGGTCGATATGCGATATGGTTCAAGGTTGCACAAGAAGATCTTGAATCGAATCATGGGACTTTGACGTACATACGTACATGCATCTGCGCACGCGAATGAGGAGACTTGCATGAAAGGCCCTTGATGTGCATGCAGCCATGATACGTAACAGCGCAGCTGTGTTGGCGACAGGTCGGGTCCCAAGCCCGACCATCAAGAAGAAGCCCAACCCACTGCAGTTAGCTGCATCCAGATCCAAATTCAGGTTCACGATCGCAGATTTCCTTGAGTCAACTTCAAACGTCAGGTAGTGAGGCAATGAGAGACATGTGTTCGGGAGATCCACCAGAACGAGTAAAGGCTATGGAATTTTGGGTTTGAGTATAAAAGAGCGGTGTAGGATCAAAGGCCCGAACAAGAGAGGTCAAAGACAAGACGAGACAAGTCAGGACAAGACAGGTAATTGACAAATGCTGTGGACCTCCATTGGGCAATCGAAAGGCCACTAGCATGTGGCTTGGAAACAAAGACATTGACGGTCCCTCGTGGCAGGCGATGAGACAGTAGAAACTGGCTGAATTGAATTCCAAGGTGCGGCAAAGCAAACACCGAATAGTGAGGTTGGGGAACAAATCGGCCGGCAACAATAATAGCAACACTAACAGTGGAGGAACCGGCGGCTCCATCTCGCCAACGGGCGCAGTGGATTTTGTTGCGGTTGTTGGCCACAGTCAAGTCCCTTGCTTCACCGGTTGCCCACCTACCGACCCGTGAGTGATATTCCCCTGCCTATGGAGTCGTCACATGGGTGTGGTCGGAATGAGCGGGCGCGGGGCTCGAGTGCGTGTCTCCCAAACAAGAGTCATCAGTTGTCGTCAACTTCCAGTTGGTGTGCAAGTCAGCGTCTGCGGGTTAAGTCAAGGGTGCAGTGTGGCAGCCTTGGGGGACCATGTAACTCTGGTGGATATGTCTGTCGTCAACCTGCGCCGTGCCTTGCATTTGGTGGCATGATTGGAGAGCGGGCCAAAGGCTAGGACGAGGGCTCGGACAGTAGCCCAGGAACAATTAAGGTACCGTACATACAGAGTAAGATGCTCTATGCTTGCTGGAAGATATCGAATGTGGTTGCGTTTCCCAGGTGAGCAGATACTATGTCGACCGAATATTGAAAGAGGCGGTTGTTTCCTAGCAACCAGCGGTCTGGAAATGATCGAGGTTGGGTTGTGGTTCATCCATTCCAAAGGATCAGGCTTAGGCGAATCTTGCCATGCCGTTCCCCCATGTTTCCGTGCTATTTCGGGATTAAAATCGATCTGATAGTTGGTTCCTGGATATAGAATTGGATACCAATTTCATCTAGAAACTCGGCGCTGGGCACGCCAGCCAAACCTACAGTCGATCATGATCAACCAGCCGCACGATTGAGTTGAAGAAAAGACCCTCAATGTTGATCACCGACGCCAAGTGGAGCTGTCATGGCGACGAGGCGCAAACGGCGGTTGCTCTAGAGGCGGCTGGTTGCGTTGTTTTAGTGCATGCAGGTCAACTCTCGCATCTTTATCGTGATCCCTGGCGTATCTGCGAGAGAAACGGCGTCAGGCGGTTAAAGATAGATGCAAGAGGCCGGGGCTCAAATGCAAGGAGTTGCCGTTGTAGGTGATATTAGACTGGCCAGGTACCCGAGAATACGGCGACAAGCATGATCGAATTCGAGATTTGAAGGCTGAATGAGGAGAAAATGAGGAGAAAGAGGCTGGAAGTCTAATGGTCACCGCCAGTTGACTGGATTGCCACCAATATTCAAGTTGCCAATGGAAGCGCAGAACAAGCATAGATCCAGACGCTGGTGCGAGAGGCTTTGTCAATTACCCCCAATTTTCAAGTGCTTGGCGTTGTGAACATATGTTCTTACTGATCCTCGGTACTGAGGTCAAACAAACAAAGAAAGAAGAAAGAAAATCCCGTTGAAGATCTAAGCCAATTGGAAGATCCAGAAGGGCTGGTTTTGAGAGATCATCATGGATGTCCCGATAACAGGGGAACCCTGAATCATGACAGGCAGGCGAGTCGCAGTAATAACAGCAATGTGCTCAGGGTAGCAGACTCAAATAATGCAGTGGCTTGTCATGGTAGATGACGCTGTAGCTTGGTTCTTTGATTTTTCCATGCGAGATGGAGGACTTTCCAGTGTTCATCTTTTTCTGGCTAGATACATCCCACTTGGCTTATCTTTATCGATAGAGGGTCACAGGACGCATTGATGACGGGAAGGAGGGGGGACGTGCAGGTAGGATAGACAGAGGGGGTGGGGTAGTTACCGTTCATGGCGGAGGGGTTTGAGAGGTGGAGACGGCTGGAGGGGTACTTTGAGCAAGAAGTTAAGGTACCTTCCATCTTTACGTGCCTGCATTGGAGAGGGCAATAGCTTAGATTGACAGCTCAGAAGCACAACTGGCTCACTTCCAAAAATCGCTCGACAAAGAAGGAACGGCTGCGGAACTGGCCGCTTCGGAAAAAGAAAAACGTCAGCACATTGAAGGGTCCCTGGAGGACTTTTCCAGCCCTAAGGTAAAACACCTCAACCAACCACCTCAAAGTCCAGAAAGCTTCTCTAGAAGAACGCCAAAAGTCAATTTCAATCGGCCGTCTCCGATCCATCCTAGACTTTTGAATTGCGACGGCACAATCCCTTTGAGATTATGCTTGTCGGCACTAGAGCATCGCAATACATGTCTGTTTGGCCATGCTGGATGTGTTTGCTGCGCACAAGTACTTACAAGGTCGCCAATCTCCGATGGACGACTGGAACCCTTCCATTTGCACATCAGGTGGACAGCTTGTGAGCCTCGAAACTAAATGCATTCCTTCCAAGATGCAGGCGCAACGTCCAGAGCAGAGGCTGCAGAAACGCAAATGCGAGCCATGTCACTCTGTCCACACGCCTTGGCTCTAAGTCGTGCGCCTCTTTCAATGCAAATGATTGCAGTGCGGGACATGGATCTCGGCTGGCTTCGCTTCAAAGATTTTCGTTGCACCGTCTCTAGCACAGCAATTACATACATGAGCCAGGTTCGACCTTGATGCAATACCTATCCGTTTATTGCTCCAGCCTCCCTGCTCTCGAGGGGTTCATGTGGCTCTGCTTCCAGAGCTTGGACTGGTTCCTTGGCTACGGGATGAAAAGGGTACCTAGTCTATCCACGATCCACTACCTAGGTACGCTAGGTCCATCAGCAAACACACACCGCCGTGAAACACAGGCCTGCTACATGCAAGCAAATATCTGTGAGGCACTTGTTCAGAGAGGACCACTGCCATGTTCAAGTACGGTTGAGAAGAGCTGCCACCTGTCTCTGCACCATACCACAAAACACTCGGTGCGTCATACGAGGTCAGCATTGAGTTAGACCTGACTTGCACGGCATCTTCGGGATCACTGGTCAGCTTCTCCCTCACACGGCGAACTAGATATCAGAATACCAGTGAACCCTCCCCACTATCTGTATAGTCGTTACCTATTACTTACGGGTCATCTATGTGCTGATTGCTTGAATACGCAATCTTCGCCGCTTTACAAGACTTCACGTCACTGTTTGCGCCCAACGGCGCCAGTTGGACGAACCTCGAGTATTGATCGCGCGCTTAACCTTCTGTACTCTTTGGCGCCTGTCGCTCCGGGGCCATTCCATCTAGAGCCACCGTCTCGCTATCCGTACTTAGATCGCAAAATTGGAAGCGAATTGTGACCTAGCAGAGACATTTCAGATGGAGTTTGCAAGGGGAAACATCGGGAGAGATGGACCTTATTTGAAAGGGTTGCGCTCAGCTCTGACGAGATATTCATCATCGACCTGAATCTCAAGCCCACCGAGCTGCGGGATCCAGGCACCATCATGCCCCAACCCGCCTATCACCAGGCCGAGCAAAAGCAAGCATGTATTGGCGTTAGGGACGCGGTGAGGGGTCTGTATCAGATCAGATCGCATGGATAAGCCGGCTACATCCAGATGACCTGCGAACCAGCTGGTAGGCAGTTAAAAACCCTCCACAACCTGCGGAATATTATATCGACATCATTCATTGGAAGAGTTTCTGATATGCAGCGAGTGTACCTATAGCAACCAGGAACAAGATTTGAACAAATTCGTACAAGTAACGTTGAAAGCCGGAATCGTGTTATTTGTCGCGGGATAAAACCGGGGACTCACAAGGTCAACGCCAAGGCCCCGTCACGGTCCCTTGCGGCTGGACGGCCAGGGACGGCTTCGCTTCGAGTCAAGCACAGGTTTTGGTTCACCATGCAGCTGGCGCGAGGTTTATTTTTACCACCGCACGGCAGCAGATTGGGGTCCCTGGTGAATCAAACTATCAAAGCGGCGCCCACAATCCTCACTGACATGGGCCCCTTGGTCCACCCAAGGCTGAGAACCCAACCCCTCGCATGTATGCTGGCTCTAACTGGGTTGGCGATGTCGCGAGTCCTGCAAGTTCGTCTGTGCCTTGATCCAAAAGGCATGAACAGAGGCTGGCCCGCTCACGATCTTTGACCGTCATTTTTATTCTTCCTATCAAACCACCCTCACTGCGTCTAAACTGTGGGGAGTCTTTAAGATATGGTAATTACGGTCAAGTAGCCGAGAAACACCGCATCAGACAGCTGGATGCTCTCAAGAGTTCAAAATCATGCTTGGCCAGCCTGGAAACCGTCAGCTTGCGTTAGTACCAGCTTGCTGCTCGTTGGTTGATCGAGCTGCAACGCTTGCAGGGTTATACCTCGCATGGGTCATATCAGGTACATGCTGGCGCTATGTACCTGGCCCGCCCCCTGCTCAGCAGTGCAGGTGACCTGTACCTGACGTTTCTGACTGGCATGAGTCGTTGCTCAATGTGCTCTCGAGTTGTAGAATTATTCAGCAAGGTGCTGTGCGACTCCAATCAGTCGGCGTAGTTTGCTTGATGCCTCTGCTGGATGCTGGACCCGCGCGCCTGGGTACTACGGATACTCAGTCGTTCTCACTTGCTGCCATTCCCATTCCACCCACCCATCTCACACCCTGATTACAGTACCCAACTGTCACCGCTCAGGAATACGGATACCTCTAACAAGCATCGACTCATCCTGCAACACACTCCCCACCAAAGCCGGCGGTGCCTTGTCAGGATTTCACGAGCTGTGATCGGTCGCAAACTGGTAAAGCGGAGATTGTTGTTGGCGCCGTTTGGACCCAAGAGCTCCGCGCCCAGCAAACTCAAGACCCAAGGCATCCAGTGCCAGCCTCAATTTACAGCCAGCTGGAGCCCTAGAAGATTAGGTTCTTGTCGGTCTTCCCACCTACGGTGATCCAGGTCGATGAGCATGACAAGAGCGAGAGCAACTGTGCGAGGTGGCTGGCCCCTAGATTGATTGGTCGGGCAACGCGACTAACAAAGACTCCGTCTTAGTGTAAAGGAACAGCGACTCGATCCATGCCTCCATGCATCCATCCCGGATCCGGACTCCACAGAGACAATCGATTTGGGGCGGAAAAGCAACCATAGACATACATCATCGCCACGCTTGCCCCTGCGGCCCTGCCACTTTTTCCCTCTGTGCCCCTGTCTGGACTCACCAGTTGCGACTATCAACCTTTTTCTTTTGCGTCACGCACGTTTGGGTTTACTTGAATACGTACACGTACTGTTTCAACTCTGTTTTTTTGTCGTTTCTTGACGATATTAAGCTGCCGACACAAAGAACAGCATCGAAAGAGACAAGACATTCCATCGAATTAGTTTGACTGACTGCATCAGTTCGCTGCTGTCACTCAAAACATATTTAAAGTCACCTCAGTCTGGTCCGTGTCACTTTTAACGGATCTAGGCCCTGGCCTTGGCTCGCTTGCATCACCACTACGCACGCCGCCCTCCCCCGCCGGCATTTCTGCGCGTGTTCTGAGGCGGGCCTTAGCACGTCGTGTGTAGGAGTCTGAGAACGCCTTTACTCATTCTCTTACAACTCTCACACACACTCCCTGTTTCTCCATCCTCATTGTCTCTCCTCTAGACCCCCTTACTTCTATCCCTTCATCCCACCGGGATCCGCCTGAAGCCTTGACTTGTCCTGCCCCGCGCGTCTTGTTACGTCCTGACCCCTCCGGACTATTACTTCTTATCTCCATCTCCCTCCGCCCCCGGGAGCGTGTCTCTGTCGTCTCTACAGGGTCGCCTGCGCTTGGCCGTCAAAATCGCCCTGCGTCATCTGCTGAGTCCTTTGGTCGACTTGCATTTCTCAGCCTCAGTTAGATTATTGCCGTATCAGTACGAATAACGCAGTCCCGACAGCACATTTGGTGGTGCATAACGACTACCCGACCGACTTCTCCTCGTACTTGTGCGACCAGGACGTTGCACCCTACGGGCATCTTTCTCGCCCTTTTCCGAAAGGTGACTCTGCGCAACGGCAATAGCGTCACTATCATCTGTAGCATCGCCGCCAATATCGCTCTCGCCTTTTGTCGCCATGGCGGCCGCATTTCGACCAGTGAACTCGCCGCTGGCCATGACCGTTTCCCGCGAAGACGTCATGGCTTCATCGTCCGCAACCCCTCGACCTAACACAGCTCCTCATTCGCATTCAAGACCTGCCGACGATGGTCCGACTCCGACGAGGGCAACTTTTAATATGGCCAGCCAGAAGCCTCTTCCATCTAGTCCATTCCCTCAAGGGGTTCAGGTACCCGACCAACCGCCCAAACCAAAGATGCCCCGGCGTCACGACTCACGGCACTCGAACAAATCAGGGGACTCTGAAGACGTGGATATGGACGATTCAGACGGAGAAACTGGGACAATCGAAGACGGTGCTGGATCTGACGAAGAAAGTGTCGGCGCTGACGGACCACGGTCGAGCAAGAAGAAGAAGTCACAGCGCTTCTACTGCACTGACTACCCTCCCTGTAACCTAAGCTTTACTCGCAGTGAGCATCTAGCGAGGCATATCAGGTTCGTTGAATTCGCTATTTTTTGTTCTAAGTTGATTTGTCGCAATACTTACCACTATTTATAGGAAGCATACGGGTGAACGTCCGTTTCAGTGCCACTGCTCCCGCCGTTTTTCGAGACTCGACAACTTGAGACAACATGCGCAGACGGTTCATGTTAATGAGAACATTCCTATGGACTCACTAGCCGCAACTGGTTCCCGATTTCAACGGCAAATGCGCCCTGATCGAGTAAGGCAGGCTGGCAACCGAGCACGAGCATCCACCGGTGGTAGCGCTGGGGGCCCCCAACGAGGGCATTCCAAGTCACTGTCAACATCGAGTATTACAAGTGTAAGCTCCGTTGGCTCTGCCTACAGTGTTCATGGAGACGCAAGGCGACGTCCACCTCCACTGGTCATGGCTGATCCCCGATCGCGATTGTCGTTGGAGTCGTATCGGAGCGCAGTGGAGGGTAACTACCCTCACTACCGACCTGCCTCCCCAAGCGATTTCGGGACACCAACTTCATCCACTTTCTCGACTGGCCAGAGCAGTCCCAGATGGGCGCCAGGCGTCGTTTCCCCAGCGACCTCTCACTCACGTTCCCACAGCATGTATACCGCAGGTACTCGTACACCAGGCCGTCGTTTGAGCGTTCCCTCAGGAGCCAATCCGTTTCAGTCTCCTTCCGGATCACTAGGGGGAAGACCGATGATGTTTGGGCCCGGTCCCACCAATGCTTCGAATGTGGGTGCTCTCCCGCCAACCAGTAACGGCATGGCTACATCCCCAAGTCCCTCGACCTCTCAATGGCCGCGCAGAGAGTCAATGTCGGAGAGCGACTGGCGTCGACGAACATGGCATCCAGACAGCCGTAATCTTAATGGGAACCCGAGTCAGCTAAGCTCCGTTGTGAACCAGTCTTCGGTCCGTCCGAACCCGCCGCCGCCGATCGCGAACCCTTCCAACTCTCAATCGTCGTTCCGTCTGCCCGGAATCGAATCGTTCGACCCTATCCCGCCTCGCCCTGCCACTCCACCCAGGAGACAGGCATCGCCTATGATGGTCGACTCGGAGCCTCACATGCGCGCAGCCTACCAACCGCATCTTCCTGAGACGCCGATGCAGGACGAGAGACGAAACCTCAACATGTACGATGCCAGTCTGCAGCGCGGCCTCACCCGTCTCGACATCAACCACAGTACGCCTCCTCGTGATAGCGCTGGGAGCTGGGCTTCTGAGGCGAATAAGGCGGTTCAGGCCCAGGCCGAGCATGTACGACTCAACCCTCCTACTGTTCGGTTTGAGGAGCGACCTCCACCACCCTACCATGGTCCTAAGCCTACTTCTGCTCCGCGAGCTCTTCATCATCATACCATGTCGGCTCCATCAATCACAACATCCAGGGAAAACAAGCGTCGTGGTTGGTATCACGGACCTGTATCTGTTCACAGGGACGGTAGGCCTGCACAAGAGCAGCCAGACCCGAGGTTGGCACACGTCGATCGGATGGTGCACCCAAACTTTACCGGCTTCAGTGGGTTCCCCGTGAAAGAAGCTCCACCCCCGCATCATCAATATCAATATTCACAGCAGCAGTTGCCTCCTCCTCAACTCCAACAGCAACCGCAACAGCAGCAGCAGGTCCAGCAGCAACAGCAACAGGGACGGCCAGGCAGTAATGGCTCCCTGGGACGCCTGGAAGCATTAGTCGCAGTTGCAACGAGCGAAGGGTCGACCGCCGCTGCGTACTGAACGGGAACATCTGCTCGGCCACCTCTTCGTTGAATATACAACACAACATCACCACTCCCACACGCCTTTCTCTATACTCCGCACACAATCGTTTTGAGACGACAATGATTTTTACGATTTTATGACTTATTTCCTTGCACACCGGCTCCATTTTGGCTCTATACCCGGAAGCGGAAACGAAGCACGTTACGGGCATGATTTTTCTGCATGATACACGAACACGAATTTCTCATTTTTCCAGTACCATAACGACATCCCTACTCTCGACTCAAACTATCTTGGACTCGGATGACAGCATATAACGATATCCCGGCTCGGCAGCTGCTCAAGGAACCGACATTCACTTCAACACATTGACTGATCTGGACCATGGGAGTTTGTGAGGCAAGCTGCAGCTTGTTAGATGGTTTTCTTTGGCAATATCTCCTTTTGTTTTTTTGAGGGTGTCCCGGCTCATTTCTCCATTGAACCGGGCATGGTCTGCAACCATATGAACGAGGACCTCCCACGTCGACACGATACCCTGATTTTGTTTAGGATGAAGCGGGCATGGTTTACATTACTTGGTCGACTTTGAATATTCCTAGCTTGTACAACGCATTTTGCGATAATGGCGGGCTTGGCCTAGTTGAGTGCCATTGCATCTTGAGATGGAATTCATCCGGTCAGAGGATATGCGAAAGACGTTTTGGTCGCGTTTAATGCTTGTGGGTAAGGAGGATGGGTTTGAATTTGATACCCTATGATTATAGCGTTTCTGTTGGCGTTTTTCAAGATGTTTAGCTTAGACTTGTTTCTCAGGATTCTCATGACCTTTTGTTATTGGGTAGTTAGTTTGGCAATGGAGCTGCGGCTCTGTTTACAGATTGATGATGAGGAGGCCTTGTTTCGGCGGTTATGATGATGTCTCATAGTTATGATAGTGTCGTGCCCAGACGTAGAGCTGGGCAGTAATGAAAGCTGAGTTACGATCTACTTGCGGTTACCACGTGTTTGTGATATGACTATCAGTGTGTGTTGGATGATAACCCCATTGGACTGTTATTCTTGTGCCTTGCAATGTTGCCTGACTTGTTAGACGCCACTAAATGCGCCTCTGAGGAATCTTGGGTGCTTGCTGGACGAGTTATGCAGTATGGAGTATTGAGATAGATGCCTGTTTCGTATACAGACTTGTCCCGTTTTGATGCAGGGCATAAGAGAATCTGTGGGATACATGTTTATTATATCTCGTTAAAATAAATCCGGTATCAACCCTTTGGCGAGAATATGGTTGCTTCTGGAGCTGAAGAGCTCAAGAGCCCATGCATATACACTCACTTCTTGTCCGACTTACAGTGCCATTTCTTCTCAAAATGGGTTAGACAGTGAGTTGTAGTGTATCCCTGCCCGCATGTATAAGATCCTGGTCACCGAGCTTGTAGATCAGTTACCGAGGTCTGTCTGTGATGGTGTTGATGGGATCTGCAGTGGCTGCTGGGGGATGAGGTGGCTGGTAAGGTTTGTTCCTGGTAGTGTCTCATGGGTTTCATGGGTTTCATGGGTAATTAATAAGCGCAGATGGCTCTATTTCAGCCTTAAATTTGTGTAGGGATCGTCTATTGTCTGGTGGTTTGTGGTGCGAGGGCATCACGGGAGGACATGTTTGGCTTCGGAGGGCATGGTTATACTAACACCGGATTATTCTAGCCTCTGATGTCCTCTACATATGAAATACTTTATTCATCATGGTAGCCGTTGGGTTTAATGCATATCCAAAGCTAATTGTTGGCATATTGGGTAGTGGCAGCTGGTGTTAATGGCGGCTCCGTGGTGGAAAGCTGTTGGTTAAAGGGCCCTCTGACCACGCGACACGTGCTGAACTTTAGCCATGGTAGCCAAGATGTTACCTTATACCGATTGCACATGGTTGGCAGTTAATTGATACTCCAGACGCGTTGCACAATGAAGTGAGTGATGATAGCTGTAACATGAGACGTTGAGTGTTGGTGAGTGTTGGCCGGAAATAACGCTTATCCCCGCTAGCTAGGGTCCAGTCAGTGCTTTAGAGCTTAGATTCGCTCGTTAAAAAAGCTCCGGGGTCAGGGTACGGTGACGTCGTGGATACATCATTTATAGAGAAAATGCCGTCGAGCTTGCAGAATGGACTCTTACGTTTGGCCTCTCGCCAGGGAGCAACTAACGTGTGTCTTTGGCTGTAACTCATTGAACTTTTCGCATCATTCGCACCTCATCACCACTTACAATCCCGATTTGTGCCAGGTCTTTTTGAGGTTCTTGATATCGTTTTATAAGCAAATTTCCCCTGATTAGATTATAAGTATGGACGATAACCCAGCTTCTGCTTCTGGTCGATTTCGCGCTCTTTTACCTGGTCCGACTCGTGGAGGTCCTTTGGGATCGAGACCTGCCCCCAAGATGAACATTCCCAAGCGTGTATCTGTCAAGATTGCGTGCCAAGCTTGTAGACAGCGCAAAGCCAAGGTTATACAGTATCACTTTATGCCATTTATGCCAGTCCACTGACCTTTGTAGTGTAATGGTAAGAGACCATGTTCTGGCTGCGTCACCGGTGGGCGCGAATGCCAATATGCGAGTGATCCCCTCGAAGCCGAGGCCGCGGCCATAAAACGAAAACACGATGAGCTCAAGGAGAAAATGGTCGAGCACGAGAATCTTTATGCATCGCTCAAGTCACGAGACCCCCACGAGACGGATGAGATCTTACGAAGAATACGCGCTGGACAGGACGTCAAGGCCGTCACCGAAGACATCCAGGGAGGGAGTCTGACGCCGCAGAACAATCCTCTCACAGCGACATCTCGTCAGAAGAACAACTTCCTAGTACGAAACGACAGTGCCAACACTTCAAGCAGCGCTGCCACGTCGAATAGTACCAGCCCTCCTACGCGATCTGATCAACGTTACAGCCTTGGTTATAATCCACAACCGCAGGCCAGACTCACATCTCCGTGAGTAGAAAGAAGTAACTCTTAAATCATCCATGCACATTCCATCTAATAGGCTCCAGCTACGATCATCCCGGACACATATTTGAAGAGGCGTGGCGAGATACCCAACACAGAACCACCGAGGACACACTTTTCGTCGACCTTCCAGGATACGCGCTCCCGCTCTCACAATGGACGAATGTATACCACGACGATAAGCTTCTAAGCCACTTATTACTGCTCTTCTGGACATGGGACACTGTTTGTAATCGCATAATCGACCGGTCCATGTTTGAAGACGATCTCAAAAACCTCGATCCTACCACTCCGAGCGCATCCTCACAGCTGCGCTTCTGTTCACCATTTCTCGTTAATGCTCTCTTGGCCGTTAGTTGCGTATGTACACTTTTTTCACTCACAGCCACAAACAGGCCAATCTTTTTAGCTAACGCTGAGATACTGTAGTTGTACTCGACCAACCCCGCGACCTACGCTTCGACAGGCGATGTAAGCACAAGAGGCCTGGCTTTCGTCAGAGAAGCTGTGCGGTGTCTGAAGCTCGAGGACACGCAGCCTTCGTTACCAGTTGCACAGGGCTTGGCGCTTGTGTATGTGTACGAAGCAGCTTTGGGTGATGGGGAGACGGCGCTTGAGCTTCACAGTCTCATGCAGAGCCGGTATGCTGCTCTTCGACTCGACGACGTACAGCGCTCGGCGGATATGGCTATCGCTGGGTCGAGACAGAGGGCTGAAGCGCATGCTTTGTCGTGGATACAGTGGGGGTTCTATGTCTGGGACTGGTAAGTCTTATACCCATCGTGAGTGTCAATTTGTCTAATGTGTCTGGTGTAGGAAGCCAATGCATGGGCTCTGTCGTCGTCTTGTCATCAAAAAGCCCAGACGGCCGAAAACATGGCAAGAAGAGTCCAGTTCACCGCTGAACAGAAAGGAAAACCCCGAGTACTGGTGGTTTCCATACCCTGTTTCTGTGATGCCTCAGCGATCATTGAAGCGCGAGATCTTCGAGGCCGAGTGTAACTTCACCGAGATTACAGAGCAGGTGCTTGAGTTTCTCATCCCGTTGGAGCAGGGATATCCGCCGTCTATGGACACAAGACGCGCATTGGAGCTGTATTCGAGGGTCATGGAGTGGAAGTTTTCCCTACCAGAGCAACTAAGAGCTGAAAATGCGGTTTTGCCCGCAGCTATCCTGCTACAGTGAGTTCAATGCAGATCCACTCAATTCCACATTCTTGCTAACCAGTTTCTCTTCAGTCTCAGTGTCGATCTGGTAGCCATTAGCATCCTTCAACCTTTCGAAGATATCCCCAAAGAAATCTTCGGCCCCTTCGAACCACGCGCAATGTCCTACTCCCACGCAACAAACGCGATGTCAACAATCTGGCACTTCCGCGCGCTGCATACCCTTCGCAACGAACACTGGCTCATCCAAGCAAGCGCCGTGTGCGCCTTTAGAGTCCTTTTCGCCATCGAAGCAAACCCAATCCAGCTCGAGACCTTTATCAAAGCATGCTGTGCGCTTACGGAGCTACGAGAGGCGTTTCCCGTTGCGCAGCAAGTGATATACTCGATTGAGTCGATGGTTAGGAAGAAGAGGGTGCGGCTGCCGTCGTACGCGAAAGAGCATCTGCCGAATGGTGCTGGGGAGGGTGCAATGGAGTTCACGATTGTAAAGATTAGAGATCACAGCGTTATTGTTGAAAAGGCTGACTCGAAGGAGAACGAGGATCGTTTGATCATGTCGGGTCTGCTTTCGACGTTGACTCCTAGCGAGACAGGGCCTGATTAGACGTCTTACTCTGTGTATATATATAACGAGCTAGATAGAGGCTAGATGTTGTTTTGGCGTTGTTAGACGATCAGGACGCGGCGACGCGCAGGTTTATGCTATGAATATCATGTATCATGACGACCCACGATGTTGAACAAATGCTCATTTCGGGGGAGATGCAACATCAACGACATCTAAGTTGATGGCTAGAGATACCATCTTGAGAGCCTGGGAGAGAGTTAGCAAACTGTGAGTCAACGTACTACAAACTCATCTTACATCGAATTTGGCTCTTAGGTTCTTAATGGGTGGAGTATCAATCAAGCTTCCCTTTGAGATATTCCAAGTGTCTCCCACCCATTTAGAGATACCCCTCGACGGTGAAATAACGGCAAGGCCTCGAATTCCCGAATGATCAATTGCAAGGTCGAAACCAACAACACCGTCATTACCGGAATGATCGTTGCATCCTTCCCAACTGATCATGGTTTCTTGGCCTGGACGAAGATAGCCAAGTTTAGTTGCTGGGGCACCATCTTGGTCAATTCTGATACCGGAAATGTACTTTTGGCCATTGATAATTAGCCACGATATATGAATCGAAGTGAAGCTTGCGGGAACCGGGGCATCACGCTTCCACAATGCTCTGGCGCCCCGGTGGAAACAATCTTTCGGTTTGCAGAACCATGCACTAGCTCTCAACCATTCATGTCCCGGCTTTTCACATTCAGGTTCGAATTTTGATCCGACTGGCGTACCACAGCACACTGGGGCCCTGATTCTCTGCGTAACAAGCTGGCGTAGCTTGTCCGATACCATATAAAGCCGTTTCCGTTCGCTCATGTAATGTGAGCTATCCAACTCACGGACAACAAACCAAAGCATCTGCCATTTCTCAGGGGAAAGAACCTTGGTGTCTGCGTCGTAGTAGTAAGGATAGTCGCGTCCCGGCCAGAATCGAGAGCGCCAGAACTGATTAGACAACTCAATTGAGTCGCAAGAGGGCGAAGAGATCTTGAGGGCTCTAGCATCTGATGAGTTGAGGTGCATAAAAATCTCGCACAATATCTCGTTGGGAAGCTTGCTGAAGGGATCTTCGTCATCAGAAGGCGTAGTCTTCGGCTGGCGGAGTGGTCCTGACAGGCAATGAGTTCGCGTGCAGTTCAAGTCGGCATATGGCGCCCAGTTGGTAAGATGTAGCAGGTTTAAAGGATCTAATGGCATGTTCCAATGCAAGACAATACTGCGTAGAGGAGAGTGTTGCAGTCGACCAAGGTTGCAGTCCCTGTGGGAATGACTCCAACCCATCAAGCCGTCTTTGGCTGGGAACGATCTGAGAACGTCAAATAGTGCTTGCCCATAGTCTTTAATCCCGTGGTCTCTACAATTCGTAGAGAATATCCCGTAGCAGGATTCGTGGACCAGGAATCCGCAGACACTTCTGGTCTTGGTATCCTCAGGTATGTTCATGAGCGTGTCATGGCCGCAATAGAAGGGAATCAAGTCCTGATGACCTACTTTCGTACGTAGTTCTTCCATCTCATTTTCGTATTTGATGTCAGACAATGTTTCTTGCGTCCAAGTCTGGACGTGCGACAACCGTTCCTTGTTCCAGCCATTATGTATGGTGTATACTGTTTTACCTGGTCAGTCGATCCCAGGACTTCCCCGAAGTCTGGCAGCTGCTCACTTACTTGCTCGAAACTTGTAAGGACATGGTCTTGGGTTATACCCTCCAATGAGGAGGCTGCATATAATGCAGTGATGCATCATGGTATTCGGATGTGTCTATCACTCGGGATATTGTTCTGACTGTCAACAGCAAGACAAAAGATGTAAGGCGAAAAGTTGAAGGTGAGAGTATTGATGGAAGAGAAAATATTAAGGGAGGAGGGAGAGATAAAAGTCAACCTGTGGGCTTCCTGCGCGACTGCCCTTATCGACAAATGCTAACTTAATAGCTACCGAGACCTGAATAGCAACAGCGCATACTTTTGATATACAAGGTAGCCCATGAGTGATTTTGTGAGTACATGGGCCTTTCTAGAGATACTCACCTTGGTGATGTATATCCCACGCAGCATTTCCTTGGGCCAAATTGCCGTTTGTTCATCTCTAAGTACTTAATAGAATATCTTCTATAAAACGGAGACGGGATGAATAAATCGGGATATGTCATGTTTGTGACCTTGTATTGCACCACTATTCTATACTTTTCGTCCATGAAGCTGCAAACTCGGAACACGTTGGCGAGATGCAGATTGATGAACTTAAATCCATGTGTGACCTTGACCCTAAATCACGACATTCACCCAAATGCTTGCCTTGGGTTCTATCTTTGCCATGGGGGAATAAAGAGAAACTTTAGAGACAAAGACCTTTGTCGCGACCAAACAGAATCATCTTGACTTTCGACTCATTATCATTGACATATGCTATAGCTAACATCAAGTATGCTTCAAGAACTAAGTCTCTCAGTAGCACGTCCTTCACGGCTCGCCCCTCTTTCATTTTGCCCTCGATATCCTGCATCGTACTGTCCATTCCATACGCCCTTCCCCAGTCTATCCTATCGTCGTCCTCGTCCAGAAACGCCGCAAAAATTATATCCCCATCATTGTGCTCACGCTTAGCTGCTTGCCAACGGCCACCCTGTCATTACAGCTCCTCACTGGTCGTTGGGAATGTGTCCCTCGACAGCGCTCAGTGCGCCGAGGTTCACCTCGCCAAGGCGCTCCCCGGCGTCCTGGACACCCGCTAGGAGAGCCACGCACTCGATCACGTCCTCTGGCTCCAGAAGATGTGACTTGGCCAATGTCACCTTTGTGCTGGCGCCGACGGTGACTGTGAAAACGTGGTTGGCGTCTAGCACAGGGCCCGATGCGGCGTTCAGGCTGCGGAACATGTCCTCATCAGTGAAGTCATCACCCATGCACAACGCGAACTCGAGATGTCCAGTGTCAGAGCTATCCCCAGACTCGGATGTACCAGGGGTATGGTACTGGGTGATGAGGCGCTTGGCAATTTCGCCCTTATTGATAAAGGTAGGACGGACTTCGATGTTGGCCTTGCCAGGCATGACCTCAACATCCCACTTGGTCGCAACTGTCGCCTCAAGCTCCTTATGACACTCTCGCGACATGTGAATACCTTGCTCGGGATCAGCCAATCGGTAGTGCCAGGTCAAGGCACATCGCTTTCGCTCGATGAAGGAACCTGTAGTTCTGTCAGCATGTGCTAGGTTCAATGATCACAGGATAACAAACCTTGGACCTTATCCGTGTACTTCTGGAAAACCTCCATCACCTCACTCTGCCATCCCATATCGAACTTCTCCGCTAGGTTCTCCCACTCGTCTGAGCCAGGGTGCTTCATGAAACTGCCGTGCTCAGCTGAGAAACCCAGCCTGGTGTTGTCACCAAGGTGCTGCTTCAAGAACTCTTGGTCTCGTCCCGAAATGATCCACACGGCGTTTTTGGGGTCAGCAGCCAACAACTCGAGGGTATGGATGAGACGTCCCGAGGGCACCGCAGCACTAGGCTCGCGCACAATGGGCGTCAGGGTACCGTCATAGTCAAACATAAACAGGCGCTTGTTAGCTGAGCGGTACTGGGTAAGGAGAAGAGTACGGTCTAGCAGAGGAGTAGAGTTGGCAGTGCTCGAATCGCCAAGAACATTGTACACCTTACGGATGAACTTTGTAATCCATGACTGGACGTTGTGCTCGGTAACATGGCGATACAGACGGGACTGCATTGACTGGCGCGTATCTTCCGACATGGTGAGAGCAGCGTTAATCTTCTCAGCAACACCGCTGAGATCCCAGGGGTTGATGTGAATAGCGTCGCTAAGGCTGCCAGCGGTACCGCTAAACTCGGAGAGAATGAGAGGAGCATTGCTCTCTTTTTGGCAGATGATGTACTCCAGACTTGTGGTGTTCATGCCGTCACGAACAGAGGTGATGAGACCCATGTCGCTGGCGCGCAGAAGAGCAAAGTACTCATTCTGGCTGAGGTACTGTGGGTAGTGCTGAACGGGGGAGAAGCCCAGACTACCGTACATGCCGTTGATACGCATGACAAGCTCATTCACACGAGTAGCAACCTTTGTGTCGTCCTCTAGATCCTCCTTCTCTGCCTCAACGCTGGTGGGTGAGGTGACCTGGATAAGCACCACCTTCTCGCGCCATTCGGGGTACATCTCGAGGAAGCGCTCAAAGGCCTGCAGCTTCTGAGCAACACCTCTGACACTGTCAAGACGGTCACGTCCGACAATGATCTTCTTGCCGTGGTAAAGCTCACGCAGAGCATTGTACTTTTTAGTCACTGCATCGGTCCAGGCATAACTCTCAACCTTGGCTGCATCAATGCCAATGGGGAAAACGCCGACTTGGACGCGAGTTCCATAGGCATCAATTCCAAGTGTGTCCGAAGGGAAGCCGAGAATGCGGGTGCAGCAGCTCAAGAAGTGTCGAGAATAGCTGTAAGATTGGAAGCCGATGAGGTTGGAGCCCAAAACACCCTCGAGAACCTCCTTGCGACGGGGCAGACAGCGGAGGAACTCACTACTGGGGAATGGCGAGTGCAGGAAGAACGAGATGTACATGTTAGGCACTCTCTGTCGCAGCATGCTAGGGAGCAACATGAGGAAGTAATCGTGAATGATGACAATGTCGCCAGGCTTGTAGATCTCGATGATCTTGTTGGCGAACTTTTGGTTCATTCGGTAGTAGTCGGCCCATTGGACGCGCTCGCGTCGGCCGTCGGTCGGCTCATGTTGCTTGTAGTGAAGGAGGGTGTAAAGATCATGCTCGGCATAGCGTCGCCATCTGGCCTGGTCCTTAAGAAGGATGCCCTCTGAAGTGGCCTCGGACTCATCGGAGAGCCAGACAGGATAAGTGCGGATAGTCTTGTTGTGGGACAGGCGGTACTCGAGACGATCCTGGTCCGCTCGAGGGACCCAGAGGCCATCAATTGGGGGCGGAGTCGGGAGGCGCGTGTTGCCATCAACGGGAACAGGTGCGGAGAGGGCGTTCAGAGAAGTCGCACCAAATGTGTTTGGGGCGGGTGTGCCAGGAGAAGAAACGACGTCATCGGTGGGAGCGTCGATCTCGCCGGTCCACGCAACGACGGTGTGGTTCCACGGAGTAGCGTCGGATGAAAGGTATGCGAAGGAGTCAAAGAGGGCAGATTGACCGCGACGAGATTTCAAATCCTGAAAAGAAGATATAATTTTAGTCGGAGCTCAATTTTCATGTGACAATACAGGGAGCGAGGGGGAGGGGAGCTGAAGCTGGTGCAGGGAGCTCAAGCTTTGTTTGGAGAAGAGGGGAAAATAGAAGCAAGCTAAAAAGCCCACCCTAGCAGTGGTTGATACGATATGTGCATCCAGGAAGCGAGGAATTACATACCCAATCACCGCCTTTTCGGTAGACGAAAGAGTGCGGTGTGTTGAAGGTAGCCGAGATAATGTTACCGCTCAGAGCCAAGTCGGGGTTGGCGGCTCGAATCTCGGACAAGGACTCGCGTCGGCGCAAGCTGGGCGCACCGGTGTTGTCGGTGTTGGTAGACATTTTACTGATAGATGATGTGATCTGAGAATCAGGCTCAAGAGATGAAGAGAGAAATCGTGGACGAGGAGGATGTCAGCGGGCGTCTCCTTGGGTCGTCTTGTCGGAGGAAGGGGATCGCCGTCTCTCTCTCGCGAGGGAGTTTTGTGTGTGCGCGCGTTTGTTCAGTGATCGATGTGAGGCGGAGAGTGATGAGAATGAATAGAAGATGGTTGAAGTTGAGCTATGAAAGCTTTGCGATGAATGGTCGGTGATTGTGTGAGTGAATGAGTGAGGTAGCGGAGGAGGGTAGAGTAGAGTAAAGCGGGACAAGAGGGAGAGAAGAACAGAAGGGAAAAGAAGCGCTTCCACAGGATGGATAAGATAGTAACGGTGACGTTAGATGGTTGTGAACTACACCACAGTACCTTACCCAAGTTAACTTAAGTCAACCTAAGGCCTAGTCTTGTATCGGGCCGGGCGGTTTCGGCGATTCATCGTCGTGTGTTGCTGAGACGAGGCCTCGAATGCGCTGCGCTGCTGTGATGGAGGTGGGGCATTCGAGGTGCTTGATGCTTGAGAGGTGCCTTGCTTTTTTGCGGGTGCATCCAATCCATTTCATTTGCATTAAGAAACTGACACATGGCGCTTTGCTGAGCTTGGACAGGTGGGTAAGCCACGCAAGACTGCTTGCTGCAACAATTCTGAAAGCAATTGGAGATGGTGTTCCAAAAGTCAATTCAATGTACTCGAAGTATTCAGAGCTTGGATATCTCGCAATTCACCCAGTACCTCGGTTCCAGAAACCCAAAACTCTCAATTTGGATACCGTCCCGTAATCCTCAGCACACCTTCTGGCTCACGCGACGGAGAAAAATTGCTAAAGGCCCGACAGCTGCCAAGATCTCTTGACTTGGGTTGCCAACTCGAGAGAACCCAGAATGTCAATGCCGATCAGGTACAGACGAACATTCAATGGCTGAACTAGCTCTAGCTGCTTGTCTATCAACACGCACGTTGTATGTATAGTGGAGGTGGTCTGTGTTTATCATCTTCAACTTTCCGTGACTTTGACTTTGACTTCCAACACCGCTCAAATTTCGCATCACGAGACGACTTGGCACAGGTGCAAACTGGGGAGTATCTCACCACTTTGTACCTGCTTTTCTCTTACAATTTAGCTTCTATAGGCAGCTGTTCCAGCATATCGTCTCATACTGGCCAGGTGTCAAGAATTAGATATCTGGGGCCTCGCATGGTATATGTTTCCATGCGACCGTGCGTGATGAGTCGGGGACGCAATGGCGGGGGAGGGGCATCGTGAAAGAATTCGGCCGACAATACCATTCACTACTGCTTCTTGTTATCACTACGAAGGTTATGAAACCCCAAGGACACAGACACACTACTAAACATTTGTAGCCGCTTACATATTTCTGTATAGTCTTTACTAAGCTTCTTAGCCGTTGGTCATCGTGATAAGCTCACACAAGATCGAGAACTTGGTCAAGTGGTGTTTCGGTACTTGGTGGAGCTAGTCTGTCGTATGCCGTCTCTCATGATACTGGAACCCAGCAGTCTAGAAATTTAGCTTGAACCATTCCGCATATTTACCTCTAAAATGATTGCCTCAACTTTGCCATTCGATAGCAACGCATACCGACCTCTTGGTTGACGAAACATCCCAAAGATCGACCCAACTCTAATCATCATCGAAAGTTCCACTTCCATGATCGATAAGATGCACAACAACTTCAAAAGCCACCCTATTCTCTCTCAAAGTCCCCACAGGTTAATGCACCAACAATAAACAAGCAATAAGGCACAGGCACCAGCTAAAGCTCGAGAAGCGAGTAAAGGTGCGCGGAACTGACACACCAAAACGACTTGCTCAACCACCCCCAAACCAAACAAAAGACGGTGAGGGCCGTCCGTCAACGGATATGCACTACCGAAATGCCAGCGCACTTGCAGAATCGCGTAAAAGTCATGATTCCGTTCGTGATGGTCTATGTTGGGGTTGTTTTACCCAGCATGAGCATCTACAGTTCATGGGCTGCGCAATTTTCGTCCATGCTTCTTGGCTCTTATTTCTCAGGATGACGCTGCATTTACCACATTCCCACTGGACTAAACAGGGTGGTGCGTATTTCCTTCAACATTAGCCGTGAACCGGTCAGCTTCGGGTGCCAGTCCGGCCCAAAAACCCACTGCAAAACTCCATCTCGAGCCGCATCCGGGGGATAACCCCCGGAGCCGCCCGGTGAGAAT
>JABEXW010000345.1:0-79003 GCA_013266185.1 Fusarium sarcochroum | reverse complement strand
CTCTACTATATACATTCTGATGTGACTGTTGTGAAAGAAAAGCAAAAGTATGGCAGTGATAGCTCCGACGTAATGAACTCTGTGAAACCACAAGTACCACCTAAGCCGAAATGTGCTCATGGATGTAATGCCGATACTTAGAAATATGAATGAGCTGATAACAGCCGTCATAATCTGTGGCTGTTCAATCATTTTGCCAAATATCTGGCTTTGCACCAAAACACTGGTATAACCCAAACTGTGAAGACCAAAAAAGTAGATGATGATTCTTCCACTTATCTTGTGGAGTGTCATGTTCCATCGGCTCGAGCCTTTGGTCAGAAAATTAATTGGCGGGATTACTTTCTTTGCAGACATGAGTATGTGGATTGGTAGCTGAGAGGCCGCGATCAGACCAAACCTTCTGATGATGATTCAGCATTCGTCTAGTAGACCTAAGAGGTTTCGAAGAGGGACATTTAACTTACCTGGCGCAGTTTGAATGGAACAAAGAAATAGCAGCCATGTAAACCAGATGATGCCTACAACAAAGTCGCCATCGGCCCACACTAGTTTGGATCTCAACCATACAAGAAATCCGCCAACCAGTTTGTCTTCTCGGGTATTGTACCAGAAGTTTGTGCGTCTTGCCAACCGTGCGAGTATCAGTCTGTACAAAGGAACACAGAGTAGAAGAACCGATTGGGAAGCTTGTGCAATGTTTGCATATTTATCTGTTGAGATTCGGCGATTTTTGACCACTTCAGGCGTTTTAGGGAGGAAGCGATAGCCCAGCATATTCATGGCAAACCGATATTTTGTGATGGTCAAGGTTGCGTGTATCTTGACTGCCGACGTGAGGGCTCGGGCCGATTGACATAACACTGACTCGAATGACTAAATCTGGCCCGAAATACCATTTTTCACGCCGATTTATGAAAAGAGACTTGATACCTGGTTTAGCCAATTGGCACCAAGCCTTGTCTGGCTACGCGCTGACGCCGTTGGGAGATCAGTTCGTGGTGGGTTCATGTCAGAACACTAACTTAGTCTAAACTATCCCGCGCGGGAAAGTCAGCTTACTAATTAGACGAGCCAGAGTTTCTTGGGTATTTCAGATTGTTGATTCCCGCGCGGGAAAAGCATCGACCTTTCCAGTTCTCTTTCGAGTCCTCGAATTTCACTCCACACACCAAATCTCCCGCCAACGACATAATTTCCTCTCGGATTAGTATTGTTTCGGGCACCCTTCACCAAAGATGAGAACCTCGAGCGGCTGTTGGACTTGCCGCATCCGGCGCAAAAAATGCGACGAAATACGTCCTGAGTGTAAAGTGTGTGCCGCACTGAATATCACTTGTCACTTTGACACAATAAAGCCTTCATGGATGGACGGCGGCGCGAAACAAGATGAGATGGCGAATAATATCAAGCTGGAGATCAAATCCAGGTCCCGACGCAGTGATGCCGTACGTCAGACCAACCGCACGGGTAGCAAGACCACGTCAGGTAGTGACGCTAATGCCCTGGGGCCTCGGGATGATCCTACTAGTGGACGGGAAGATGCAAATTCCGTACGCTCAGATAATGTGGTATCTGAAATTTCTGCCGCAGAGTGGTTTCCATCCCCCGAGAGTGGCTCAGTTGGAAGCCGCGCTTCCACCCAGGTCGAGTCTCAGGTCGGCCATTTACCTCTGGATCCGATCCTCAACGCATTCTACCTCGACCACGTATTCGGCTTCCTCTATCCATTTTATCAACCTTCCAGTCGTCGAGGTGGAAGGGCATGGATATTTGAGCTGCTGACGACCAGCGTCGCCTTCCGTCAGATTGTACTGAGTTACAGCACTTACTTCTACGATCTTGTCGCGCCAGTTGAATCTCATGGGAACGGAAGAACGCAGGTAGACAGACTACTTCAGGCTGAAAGTTCTTTCACTGCTTTGAGTCAATCTTTACAGACGCTTCTCAGTGTGGGCAATTTAGGCGCCCATACTCATTGTGCTTGTCGAGTTTTAACAAGCATCGTACAACACCATCGTTACGAGATCACTACAAGCAACTCCAACTGGAAAATTCATTTAGATGCTGCTTTGACGCTTTTCACACGGCTGATAGATAATTACTCGGATACAATGGACTGTCGTCATCAACCTTCTACTGCGAGCACCTACAATCATATTATCCGGGACTTGAATATACCTAGGCAGGAGGCATTTGTCTTTTCTGTCGGCCTTGTGGTGTTTGACGATATTGTTGCAGCTGCTTCCTCGCATCAAGAGCCCCGGCTTTATCAGTATGATCAACAGCTGCTTGGGGGTGATGATCCCGCTCTTGAGCTGGAGACAATTGTTGGGGTTAAGAGCTGCATTTTGAAACTTCTTGGCCAAGTTGCTTCGCTGAATGCAAAGAAGCACCAGGATCAGGCAGCAGGAAACTTGGATGGGTTGGTGTTAGCTCAACGCGCTTCAACGATCATGGAATCTTTGATGGCCAATCTCGAGCAACTTCAAACATCATCCGCACTTCCTTCCGGCCCTCGGGAAGAACGGGATTGCTTGGAAGAATTTCGCACACCCTGCTATTCCCGTTACACAGCTCAAGATACTCGTCTGGTTTCGCAAGTCTGGACTCATGCAACCATGGTCTATCTGATCACTGTTGTGTCCGGGTGGCAACCAGCTAACGCCATACTAAGACATCACGTTGACGAAATAGTTCAGCTATTGCAGGAACGAATTCCGCCTCCATTGATACGCGTCATGGTATGGCCCTTGTGTGTCGCAGGCTGTCTTGCCGATCCACTACAGAAGCGTCTGCTTCTTGACATCGTAAGCATGCTCCAGCCTATTGCATTATTTCCCAATGTCCATAAGGCAGTCAAGGTTATGGAGTGGGCGTGGCAACAAGTGAATAGCTGCCAGGGTGGTGACCAGCTTGTAAATAACCACTTGGATCTTGCAGCCTGCTTTCAAAGTCAGGCCGAGTCACCCTTGTTTGTGTAAAATATATACAACGAGCGCATAACAAGAAGAAAAATGACCCTTCCGCCTGACCCTTCCGCCTGACTCGATCATAGTTCATTGGAGAAAATGACATATTTATTCGGTTACCAACAAAAGAGGGACACAGTTGACGGCAAAATATAACCGCCCAACGTACTTTTCCTACAACAGATTGTTTATATATACGTACCTATAGGAGGTGGAGACAGCAATGATTTATTTATAGAAGTTCATTCCATCACGGGATCACTTTTACTCAAACGGCTCAAATCTTTTTACTACAATCTTAGTAAGCACTTGTTGAGGGATGTGTGTGTATTAATATAGCTAGCCAAAAGGGGTCGGGCCAAGAGGCCGGCTAATATCCTAGGTCGCCGACACTTTCTGCTTTGAATACGCGTATGGAGTGCATTTGATCCGCGTCTTGACTTAGTCTGTTCTCTCTTTGCCTCAAATCCGCATTTCCGTCACTACCTCCCGAAATTGAAACTGAAATAAATGTCAATTATCAATGATTCGCAAGTCTATCAAACGACAGCACTGGAAGTCCCGGAATGGTTGTATAAGCTGCAGATTGCGCCGTGTCAAGGTAGAATACCTCCAACCTTGTCTATTTTCACTTGGTATACAATTAGACTGACAAGTTACTCGAGTGTGATGAACGGAAGCCTCGGTGCGCCAATTGTTCTCATTTCTCCTTACATTGCAGTCTGGGGGTATCTACAGCTGATCCGATGTGCGGCGTGATGACAACGAGCCATCCTCCCCGCAAGGGTCGTGGTCGTCCCCGCAAAGACTGGACGGTTTTAGCCGGTCCCGACAAGGGCAGGGATAAATACCAAGGAGCGGTTCCATTCCCCCAGAACGTGTCGGACCAGAGTCCGCTCAACCCTGTCGAATCTTCTGTCCTTGACCATTTTGTGTCTTCCACCGGTCCAAGCCTTGGCAACAATCCCACTGACCCCTATGGATATGCTTGGTCAGGGACTGGGGTCAGTATAGGCTTGACCCACCGCTACGTACTCCATCTCATACTCTCACTGGCAGCTCACCACATGGCCCATCTATCAGGGAAAGATGCCGACCAAGAGGCGCAGCATGTGACCTTTGCTAGGGAGCATATTGTTATAGGTCTTTCAGGGCTTACGTCTGCTTTGGAAAGGTTGGACGAGGAAAATTGTGGCCCTGTCTACTTGGCAGCCATCCGCGCTACATATTGCGCCTTGGCCGCTGGGCCGTCGTGCGACAATGATTTGTTTCTCTGTACAGTCGGGAATAATAACAACTCAAACTCAATGTTGCCTGTGATCCATGGAGTTCGACTTATATTTAGTTGCTTTCATGATCACACCAACTTCCAAGAGATTGCAATGCAGTTTCACCCACCTGCCAAGAGGGCATTGCAGCCCTCATCTCAAGACGAAGGGTTTGAACCGCTTGACTGGGTGCTACCATTCCGGCAGCTGAAGGAGTTGGCATCGTCACAAACCCATGCACAAATCTACCTACCGGCTCTGGATGGTTTACAGGAAATATTCCAAGCTACCTATGGTGGCCCAAGTGGTTCATATGATGGGCCAAAAGAAAAAAATTACTCTTACGATGGCCGTACCAGGTACAATTCGAGTTCATAGCTTTGCTCGAGGCGTGTGATTCGGTTTCTCTATTAATACTAGCCCACTTTGCTCATTTGTTGGGAACTTCCAAGTTTTGGTTTAGTGATGGATGGGCAGAACACATGCTTTGTCGAATAGATCATCTCACAAAGCAACAGTACCGCAGCTGGTTGCCTTGGCTTGCAGAATAACGACAAGAAATTGCTGGGTTTGACGCCACAATACACTCCCGTCTCGTACACACACATTGTCTCTTCTCCCACATCTTCTCAGTATGGTTAGATTAATGAAGACTTGGTCAATACTTTCTGTCATTGTTTGCCAGTAGGTCAACCCTCCCACTTCGGGTTTATAATATTAGCCGAAAGATTATGCTTGTATATAACCCCTCAAGGTCTGGAACGTTGAACGCCTGCAACATTGGATATTTGTCCAATCAAATTAATTTCGTTCATGTACAAGGAAGCTAATAAGCTTACTAGCCTCGAATGCTGTGTACCCCGTGATACGACTGAGGCAGTAAGTTTCTTTGTAAGCTGTCAACCCGAATAAGACTAGTTCTCAGCTTACTGCAATGCAAGGAAGAGATTAACAGTCCGAGGTAGGGAAAGTCTTGAGGAGAATTCATCCTGTCCTTCTAAAGAGGCAGCTGCTATTACTCTTTCGTGAGCTCTTGCCCAATGGCCACTAAACGGCCCGATTGTGATGACTTTCTAAACTATTGATGTTAGACCCAAGTCGCATGTCCTGATCAAGACTACAAGCCAAGCATCCAAGGCCCAACAATCCGTTAGATGTGGGAAGTCCTTATGGTCTGGGAGACCGAGGCTCTCCTTTACGCGGATAACGAAGGCACCAATTCTCATCTTAGATACAGCCATTAGGAAATACATATATAAAGACTCTCATGAAGCTCCGCACTTTCAGACACAGTTAACAAGTTTATTCAGTTATCAATAGCCTTCTGACTTCATTGTACCTGCAGATCGGACTGATTGACTGAGTCTCAAGTACCATGGCATTCCTTTATATGCCTGCTCCTCTGTATGTGCAATAACACGGAATCAAACAAGACAGCCATTACAACAGTCACTAACCCTGTTATTTCTAGGGCATGCCTCAACGTCGGACTTGCGATTTTGGCACTGCTGCCTACCTCTTGGGCTATACCATCAAAGCTGACGGGCGACGCCTGCGTCAACGTTGACGGAGCTTGGGAAATTACCGAAGATTGTGTTGATCCCGCATACTCCCTTCCGGTCATTGACAGCGATACTCATCAGACTATTCCAGTCCCGCACCGCAGAGTGTCGGGTCATTTCGAAGGGACTTCGGTTGATTTTAATGTCTATCTCCCTGAGAAAGGATGGAAAGGCCGTTTCTTTCAGTTGGTTTACCCTCTCCAAAGCTCCACTTCATCTGAGAGAGAAATTGGCTTCGGGGCGGAAAGTGGCGGCTACACCGTTCGCGCCACCGGTCTATCAACATACCGTGGTGATGCCGCTGCCGCGAAAGTCGGCATGATGATTGCTCGAGACCACTACAAGCCCAAGTCTAAGAAGATTCATGGATATGTTTATGGGGGCAGTGGAGGATCTCTTCTTACAGTTGGCGCGATGGAGCACACAGTTGATGTCTGGTCCGGTGCTGTCACTCTAATCCAGGCTGTGCCAGTTTCCATCAACAACTGGTCTATACGCGCTTTAGCAGGACTGGTCCTCCAGAAGAAAGGTGACGCGATTCAAGATGCCGTCAGTCCTGGGGGTAGCGGAGATGTATACAAGAGCCTCAATTCTCTCGAACGAGCTGCATTCGAAGAAGCCACAGCCCTTGGTGTTCCAGTCAAGACATGGGAAGACTTTGCTGATGTCGGTGCCTCTGATCCGCTTTGGGATGCTATCAGAACCGTGTCTGCGGCATCTGTGAAAGGTCAAGATCCTTCCTATGTGGATGACTTCTGGAACAAGTCTGGATACCTAGGTACGGAAAAGTCCAATCTGGGCAAGATATTCCGCAGTGAGCTGCTTGACTATCAGACTTCTGTCGATTCTGTGAAGCGTGATGGCAATCAGAGTCCAGTGGAATTGACCCTCAACAAGGCTCCCAAGTCATCACGAGCTTACTGGTTAGACATTACTATCCTCTCCAAGGATGGAAAGGAATTGGCGACGGTTGCGGCGAAGGGTGAAGATAATAGCAGCTCCAAGATTATCAACCTTCATGTGGACAACGGGGCTGATGCTCTCTCCCTCTTACAAGAAGGTGTCAAGGTACGGGTCGACAACCGAATGTTTCTCGCTATGCATGCCCTACAGCGCTACTCACTCCCGCGACGAGAAGGTTTCTACAGGTACGACTACCTTCGTCATGCCAGTGGTAAGCCGCTTTACCCCCAGTGTGGTGTCTTAGTGGCAGAGAACATTGCAAGATTTGCCAGCGGTGGTGCCACTCACTCGGGCAAGTTCAATGGGAAGATGATTATCATGGACAACCTGATGGACTTTGACGCGTTTCCCTGGCACGCCGATTGGTACAAAAATGAAGTTCAAAAGGCATACGGAGTGGGCTCCGACAGCAAGATCAGGTTGCATTACAATGAAAACGCGGATCACTACATGGGCTCGGTTGTCAGTACCAAAGGCCACCGCCTTTTGGACTTCACTGGCCTTTACGAACAACACCTGAGAGATCTGAGCGTTTGGTGTGAGACAGGCAACAATCCAACCAGCCCGACGAAGTATTCCATCAGCAACGCTCAAGTTCAGCTTCCAGCGACGGCTTCGGAACGAAAGGGTATCCAACCTGTGGTGGATCTTACCATCAATGGCAGCAAGAAGGCGCAGGTCAAGGTGGGCGCTACAGTCACATTCAAAGCACGTATTTAGGTGCCCCCTGGCGCTGGTAAAGTTGTGTCCATCGAGTGGGATTTTGAGGGAAATGGCAACTTTGTCAAAAAGAGCTTTGGCAGAGTCCAGAAGACTGTTGAGACCACGGCATCATATACTTACGGGAAAGCTGGAACTTTTTACCCGTCCATTCGGGCTGCCTCGCACCGGGAAGGAAAGCTGAATACTCCCTACGCGTTGGCTCTCAACCTGGGGCGAGGGAGAGTGGTTGTTGAGTAGAGGCTCAGATGCTCAGCTACTTACGCTCTTAAGATATTCTGCTAGTGTTATAACCTCTAATGTGCTTTCAGGGCTTACCCCTTGCTACGTGATAGTAGCTTTCTAATTAATAACTTACCCTCAGATTCTCCAATGATACTGATTACTGAAAGGAAACAGCATACTAGTAGAAGTACCTACTTACTCGACCTGACATTGCATGTCTCATGGGTTGAAGTCTCGTGAGAATCATTGAATTGAACAACTGGTGATCTGGCTTGGCCTCTTACTTAGGAGATATTATTATTGTCTGGATCATACTTGAGGTGAAGATGCTGGAGGCCCATCTGTGACCTAACTGAAAGAGGTAGTTTTAACCGCCGGCTTATGATTTTAGACTGACGTAGATACTCCACTTACTTACCCCGCATCGTATGATGACGCAGAATAAGTATCTATCTTACCCCGCTTGGAGTTGTCTCTACCAGCACCTCTCTTCCTCTATTCCAGAATTGTTCTACGGGCACCTATCATATTGGAAGATCAGACTATCCAGATCAAATAACCGATAATATGGCAAATGAAGATATCCCTACGTGTCGTTGGGGCATAGTTAGTGAGTAATTGACTCGAACACATTGGCTCATGCGTCGGTTCACTAACGAGAATCGCTCAAAGCCGCTGGCCTCATCTGTTCCTGGTTCGTGTCAGACCTTGTCTCTCCTAGAGATGATGCCAAGGCCAAGCATGTCATCCAAGCTATCGGTGCATCTTCTGTCAAAAAGGGTCAAGACTTTGTCGATAAGTACATGGCCGATGTCGAGACCAAGCCTACCCTTTACGGCAGCTATGAAGAACTCTACAACGATCCCAAGATCGACTGTATCTACATCGGTAGCCCTCATGGTTTTCACTACCGGGACTGCTTAGCGGCTATCAACGCTGGCAAGAATGTACTATGCGAGAAGGCCTTTACCATTAACGCCCGCGAGGCCCGCGAGGTATTCGAGGCTGCAAAGGCCAAGGGAGTCTATGTTGCAGAAGCTATGTGGCTTCGTCACCGACCCCTGATTGCCGAGATCAGGAAGCAACTGTACGAAGATAAGGTGATTGGCGACGTCACGCGTACAACCTGCAACTTTCACGCACATTTCGACTTGGATAACTTGCCCGAGACTTCGCGCCTGAAGAACTTGGAGCTAGGCGCTGGCGCTCTGCTTGATATTGGTGTCTACCCCCTGACTTGGGCCATAGCGACGCTGGACCCCTCGACGCCTGCTGCCGGTGGCGCAAAGGCTGCGCCGCAAAGCGATATTGGCAGCGAGAAACCCAAGATCTTGGCAACACAGTCATTCAAGGACGGTGTCGAGATCTCTACCAGCGCTATCCTACATTACCCCAGCAGCGGGCGTCAGGGAGTCATCACAGCGACTGGGTCCTCCCCACGAGGTCCCTCGCATATCTTTGGGTCCATTGAGGGCACCGACGGATTCATCGAGTTGGAGGGCAACGCGCCATCGCATCCAACTGCCTTCATCGTGTATCCCCGATGGTCTGAAGGTGACAAGCCCGAGGGCAAACGTTACGAGTGGAGCCTGAAACCTCGACAAGGCTTCCAATTCGAGGCTGATAACACGGCGTTGGATCTACAAGCCGGTCGCAAGGAGAGCCCTATCATGCCCTGGTCCGAGACTATTCACGTCATGGAAATCATGGATGAGATTCGACGTCAAGGCGGCACAAAATATCCCCAAGATAAATAAGGGAGGCGTTGTTGGGTGTATTGAGCAATTATTCTACCTCTACGAGCATCGGGCTTCGTATCACTCTGGTAACAGCACAGTCGAAATACATTCATCATGTGCATATATAGTTGTCAAGTAGTCCCATCATGTACTGTAATGATCCAGTGCGCTTGTAGTTCAATCCTCTTGTGCAGATTGAGGGACAATCATATCATGTATGTAGAAGCCTTCCTCAACATCTCGAAGAGATGGATTAAGGCCACACCATCTTTTGGTCTGCTAAGTCTGGTTCTTGCCAGCCCCGCAGCTGCGTCAATTGCATACAACGGTGCGAGCTACTAAGGTCTAAAGTGTAAAGTAAGCCCTCCCTCTTTATCAAAACCATGGGCTGAAAGAGAAGAAAACAGACATAGACATAATGTCACACGGTGCTCTAGGTCAAGATCCTAGTCTCTGGTTATCGACCGACCCAAATTGAGGACCTCGTTCCACGCTAGTGACCCCTTGCGGCAAAGTTTAGGGTCCCTGCTGACAATCAAGAAAGAGATTACTGGTTTTATCAGCACGCTCCCCACTCTAACTAGCCTAAACGAGGTTGCCGTCGTGACAAAGTTCGTATAGTAATAATCGCAGTTTATGCATAGCCAGATCTAGCTTCCCAGATCAGTAGGAGTTCCGCTCGTTTACAATCTCCTGCCGTTATCCGGCGTAGTGCTGGCATGTTCAGGCTGTTCAAACTGTCGACTTGAATAAGGAGAGGAGGGATGAGAAACTCATTTTTGTTTTTTATCTATCCGCAAGTCGTGGGTGGAGATGATAGTTGGCTCCAAGCCATGGAAAATGTCGCAAAGGCAAATTCGTATTGCAAGAGAGCTCCCTCTACGCTTTCCAGGAGGCGTTTAACTGGCTCTAGGCGAAATTACAGGGGTTGATTCTTGTTCCGTCCCAGATGGGTTCTAGAACCTTTACTTGTGTATTTTTAGAAACAACCAGTATATTTTCCCGAAATCGTGGGGACGAATACGAGCTCATCTAAAGTGTCTGGGCACCCGATAAGCGTTCTCGAACATGGTCCGTAATGGTTGCGACTCCCCCGGTGAGATCAGGAATCTCTTAAAATCCAGGAAACCTTCCACCTAAATCATATACGATCAACTCGTTCTCTCTATTTCTCTCGCAACAAATACAGGTCACAAAGACATTACACGATGAGAAAGTCTATCGCACTTATCACCCTTGCTTCTACAGCGTCGGGAAAGATTATCTGGCCTTCAAAATGGGATGAGCTTGAGGACCTCTATACTTCTATGAGTGGCTACCAAAAACAGGGTTTTGCCGACTGTAAGTGTCTACCCATCCCGCAGACATCCTAATGAGGACATACAATCTAACACGCAGTAGCTGTAAACCCTTGCACCTTCGGTAGTAATGTCCAAGGCCGGCAAAACTCTGCTGAATGGATCCGAACCGCGTTCCACGATATGGCGACCCACGATGCGAAGGCTGGGACTGGCGGCTTGGACGCTTCCATATTCTACGAGTTGAGTAGACCAGAGAACGTGGGTACGGCCTTCGAAAATACCTTTGGCTTTTTCTCTGGTTATTACTCGCCTCGCATGTCGGCTTCAGATTTGATTGCGTTGGGTGTTGCAACAGCTAGTGGCGCTTGTGGAGGACCGAAAATCAAGCTACGAGGTGGTCGAGTTGATGCGATCAAAGCCGGTCCAGCTGGCGTACCTGAGCCATCCACAAATCTAGCCGATACTACAGCCACCTTTGCCAAAGCAGGATTCAGCAAGCAAGATATGATCGCCATGGTGGCTTGTGGACACACTCTTGGTGGTGTTCACAGTGTCAACTTTCCTGATATCACAGAAATCCCCAAGGACCCCAACAACGACACTGTTCTTGGTTTTCAGAAAGACAATTCCCAGATTCACAACGGGGTGATTACTGAGTTTCTCAACGGCAAGACCAAGAACCCGCTCGTCGTCGCAGCCAACAACACACTTAACTCGGATAAGCGTATCTTTTCCTCTGACCGCAAATTCATGACAAAGCTTGCCAACAAACAGGTCTTTCAGTCCACATGTGGCGATATCTTCACACGCATGATCGATGCAGTTCCCAAGAGCAGCAAGCTCACCGAGGTCATTGAGCCTTTCGATGTCAAGCCTTACGTCAGCGAGCTGTCAATGAACAAGAAAGGTGATCTATCTTTCAAAGGACGGGTTCGCTTCAGGACAACAAAGGGTACTGGCCGAAACCCAGATGATCTTTCTGTCAAGCTTGTGTATGCGGATGCAAGCGGGAAGACGAAGACTACTATCACTGCTAAGCGGGCCAACTTTCAGGGTGGCTTGACGATTGGGCTACATGGAGAGGAATTCGTGTCTTTCGAATTCGACGCAACCATTAAAGCGAAGACTGGAATCAGTAAATTCTGGATCCAAGAGACAAGCAAGGCTGGTGGAAAGACTATTACACACGACAACCAGGGCTCTGGCGGATATCCCGTCGATGATACTGTGCTCTATCAGCTTCAACAATCTTGCTTTAAGACTGATTCTATCGTTGGCGGAATGATTCCAGTTGTTGCCACAGCCATGGTTCGTGAACAAAGATCTTCCGACCCCCTGACCTTGAAGATTGTTCACAAGGTACCAAGAAAGAACGTTGTTGTACCCCAGCTGAAGGTTGAGTCTATTCCCTTCAAGGCTACGGGTAAGAAGATGAATGGATGGGTTACTTATAAAGCTGAAGCCAAGGTCAAGGACTTCACTACGTTTGATATTACACTTGGTGGAAAGCGTCCTGCCAGTGTCGATTTTCAGAGAACAGGGGCAATGCCAGAGACTTGTGCGAGTTAATTGATAGACTTAATTACACTAGAAACCTGATCAAGTATTGTAACTTTCACTAAGATAAAATTGATATTTAAGATACTACCTCCGGAAAGCGCCGTGATATCCACGTCTCCCCTGTAGAGACAGATTGAACTTCAGCTCAGTGCGCTCTCTGTATCACTTCAGCCGGACCTTCAGCACTCATTGACCCTGGTCTGGTTGCGTTTTCCCTGATCCTCAAATCCAACTTGTCATACCTTTCGAAAGCACGGGGAGTGACTTTCTCTTAATAGGTTGTTCCCATTCACATCTTCACTTCGCTACTTAATTCGTTCCAGCGCGCACTAATATCTCTCTTATGCCGGGGACGTCCGGTCTTCCTCCTGTCGAAATGGGATAGATTGCCAGGTTGAGTAAGATAGGACCAGGTCGTCGTAACCCCACGCCGCGTAAATCATTATTTCTGACTTGAAGCTTTCTGACGATTATCATATAAGATCTCTCAAATTTCTTCACACTGACCCAAACATCAGCGACGTGGCGCAGGTTTGATGTCACTAAAATGGGTGACAAAAAAAGCCGATCGTCTTAGTCCGTGCTCGTACCTTGAGTCATCCCTCGAAGGCAAGTCCTCGTGCGAGAAGGTTGGCTACAAGGAGATCGAAGTAATGACTCCTAAATTCTCAAAATGTAGGCCACAGCACAACGATACCACTTTGATGTTGTGGCCGGCAGCAACAAGATAGGGTTTTTCTGTATGGTATGGAAGTATTAATCCATAAAGGGTGTGACATATGTTACAGACCGTGCCGATGTCTCTCGAACTCAGGTCTTCATCTATTAACAATTTGAACGAAGTTACAGTTTACCTTAACATATTTAGAGCCTTTCATTCTCTATTTTAGGTCTCCAGACACTAGCATGAACCAACAATTGATTTGCCTAACGGACAGTATCGTTGCTCGGAAGTTCGTCTTTACCCCCTTGTTGCTGGCTACTAGAAGCCCAGGCAATTCGGCGAATAATCGAGATATTGATATAAGTATATAATAGAATGCTATACTAATCATAGCATAGTTTACACGTACGTCTGGCTAATAATTGACGAGACCGCCTAATTTATGCTATCGTCTCGTAGCTCCCGCACCTAAAACTAGCTATGTACGGTAGATATCTTCATGATTTACTGGACTGCCTGAGGATCAAAAATTCACAATCTGTGATGCAATGCAAGATTACGCCACTTCAGTTTCTCGACCAATATGCGTTTGGGCAATAACTTGGCATGTGAGTCAAGATTGCGAATGGTAGTCGTCAGTTTCAAAAGTCGAGCAATCATAGAAGCAATGTTGATGTGTGACAGACGGGACTACTGACGTCATTCAAAATAGTGTTTCGCAGCACAGGCATATATATAAGAGGGAATGTTAAGGACGTCGTGTAGAGGCTTCATGTAACTTTGAACTATCAATATCAGTGTCAAAGACAAAAATAACAATAACGATGCTGGGCAGCGGCAACACATTTGACCCAAACACTGACATCCCCGATTTGAGCGGGAAGGTCTTTGTTGTGACAGGCGGCAGTGCAGGCATCGGTTATGGAATCTCAGCACATATCCTCCAGCACAACTGCCAGAAGCTTTACCTGCTAGGCAAAAAGCAACATCATTTGGATGAGGCCGCAGAAGGCTTGAAGAAGTACGGCGACTTGTCTCGAGTCGAATTCGTCCAGGTTGAGCTCGAGGATCTCCACCAGACAGATCAGGTGGCTAAAAGACTCGCCTCTGAACTGGATAGGCTAGATGCATTGGTATTGAATGCTGGACTGGGTGTTGGGCCTTATGGAGAGACCAAAGATGGCATCGACAGCCACATGCAAGTCAATGTCTTCGCGCAGCATCATCTGGCCATGACGTTGCTTCCAAAGCTGATCGCCACACCAGACAGCAGGCTTTGTCTTCAGTCTTCAGACATGCACCGGGCAGCTCCTAGTGACATCAAATTCGCGTCTGTGGAAGAGATGAATCGCGACATTGGTCCAGCCTATCTCTATAACCGTACCAAGCTGGCACAAGTCCTGCTGGTGGGAGCGCTACTCCGACGCAAGGAACAGGGCGAGCTGGGTTTGCAACCTGGAAAAGGACCTTGGATCAATGCCACTCACCCGGGAGGTGTGAAAACCGACCAGCAGAAGCAGGCTGTGGATGCCTATGGGACTTTGGGCAAGATTGGTGTTGCGGCTGTGCGGCCGCTGATGAAGGATCCAGTCGATCAGGGATGTCGACCTATGTTGTTCGCCGCGACTAGCGATGCGATTAAGGAGGAGAGGATAGATGGTGCCTATATCGTTCCAGACCGCAAGATCACGGAGCCGAGCTTGCAGGCACTTGATGAAGACCTTCAAGAGGCGATTTGGGCACTCACAGAGAAGGTTCTGAAAGAAAGGCTTGGATCAGCTACCGCGTAGTAGGGGACTAGAACTTTTATGAGTTTATAACCAGGGCAAAGTACATGCGTTCTTCCAGAGGCCGATGAACTGTCAAGTGGTGGCCCAATTCCTATCGATTTCCCCATTTGGCTCCCGCTTACATGTCAACTTAAGCAAATGTCTCAAACAATAAACACTTCCTGCTCAATGGACAACACACCACAAGGCTTTCCAAACGGCTCTGGCGGCAAATTAGTTCGAGTTACCGCGTAGGATTTGTAAAAATATGGATTTTGGCCTCACTTCGGTCGATCCTGATCAAAGAACTTACGGGTCGGCCGACCCGCGTCCGACACTAGACACGCTTGGCACTTGTGGATAATCGTGAACTAATACTAGGAGTTTACACAAGTCTTAAGATAAATATTACTCTGGCCTGGCAATTTTGAGAGTCACAATACCATTCGTTCAGATTTGCAAACCTACTTGATCAATATGATGATAAGTCGAAATCGAAGATTGTTCGCTACCTACACCTTCTTGGCCAGTATATGGCTTCTCTTATTTCACTCTTGCAGGCTTTACACATATTCGGATCCATCTTCATTCTTTTACCATCGCTACAGGGCTTACCAAACAAGATATACTCGGATCAGGGAGAAGCAATCAGATAACTTACTCAGCCGAGCAAACCATACCCTCGCTGACGAGTTATGGGGTCTCACTCTGATAAACAACGACGCCGCTGCAACACCTCAACCTCCAGAAAAGCAGCTCTATATTGGTATGCATCAGGCGGGAAAAGGAACTGTAGCTTCCCAGAGCGTTCGCTTCTCTAGTCGAAGGCCTCAGCCTTGAGCAAAGGAATGCGATACGCATAAAGATCTTGCTGGCTGACCAGCATCCTATGAATTACCCGGCATTTGGGCAAACATGGCTTGACCGCTTAGCCGATGAGGTACCCTTTTATGGCAACGCTTCGCTGCCAGGCACTTCTAAAAAAATACCACAACGTGACCCCAAAGGCTTTGGACCAAGGCCAGGAGATGTCTCGGAATGAGCGCGTTCATCACGACTATGCCACATTAATGACGGCCTGTCGGGTTCGAGGGGCAAATTATTTCATATTATTAGAAGACGTCATCATCGCCGCGGACCACTGGCTTAAACACCTATGGGTCGACCTGAAAAGCCTACTCTACTCTGAAACTTACCTAGGTTGGAACTCGGAGGAATGGCCCACTTACCACATTTATTCTCTGTCTCTCTACAGTGTCATCTTGCTACTATATCTTGTGGCCACGACTATAGATTTGCGACGGAGATCTCACATTCTTCATCTCAAATCCAGCGGCTGGGACCTTCTACATGTGACTTTCTGGATAGCATCTTTTATTGCCTTATACTTCCTTGCTGGAAGGCTCCCAGTCGATCCTTATCCTGAAGGAATCCACGAGATGCCAAACTATGGCTGCTGTGCACAAGGCCTTGTGATCCCGCATCTGCATCTTGAAAGTTTGGGCGAAGAATTAGAGGCATCATCCCATGACCTTCCTGCATTCTAAAATTCGATTTATTAAACAGGGGATCCTTATCTAAGCTCATTAATACTTATCTACACTTATTCGTATTAGTCACCGTTTCAATCCTGAATACTTCGGTAGGCTGGTGTCCTTTATTACCTTGTCTTCCTGAAGGCCCCAATAGGTTTTTGTATCGATCATTCATATACGGGATGTGTATGGCTGATTACATAGACACTTAAGGAAGGCTATATCCTGTCGTGACTCCGATTTTGTAAAAAGAAGTTGACAGTTAGATGATTCCTGGGCAGTTGAGATGGATCAGCCCAGTGACTCTCAGCCTTACCGAGCAAAGGATATAGACACTAGACTAATTCCCCACTGACTCTTCTCCCAATATATCCTTTCTTTAATCCGACAAGCCTAATACAGAAATCAAGTGTTGACTCCTCCCAACAACGCAAGTCCCAATTTGGTAGTGCCATCTTGATAGCTCTTCTGCCACTCCATGGCTTCAATACAGCCTCTCCATTAGCAGGGCTGTTCGTTAGCTTTTGCTGGTCTTGGTACCTCCCAACTAATAGCCACTGCGTGATGATTGGATGTGGAAGACTTGCTAAGAGTCCACTTCTGTACTTCCCTTCCTCATCTGTATACCCCAGCTTTGTCCCTTTTCTAACAAGTAACTTGACCATTTCAAGCTTCCCACATGCGATTGCACACATGACCGGCGTGCCAAATGACGAGCCATCCTGTTCAATGTTTGCGCCAAGAACAAGAAGCGCCTTTCCTGTCTCTACACTGCCACTCGTCGCTGTTGCGCACAGTGGAGTACCATAGAACTTATCTTCTTGGTCAATGAGAATCTTGGCAATTGTAGGTGGTAGAGATAGGAAGACCCGTTTAATAACGTTTGGCCTACAGCTAAAAGCTGCACATGCCCAAGGGTTAGACGGAATTCTGCGCTTGTACACTGGAGATGGTATGGTCAGTCGCGACTGCAAGAGGTAGTCTCGAGCATAGTCGTATTCCAAAACGAGATTCAACATAGAATCACCATTTCGATTAAAATGCCAAAGTTCAACTCCTTTTGAAACAAGGTACTTGAAGGTTTCCACCTCAAGCTCTCCGGTGATCTCGATTGATAGGAGATTGGATCCATCTACAGTCATGAACTGAAAAGACAACGGACTTGCTAGCTCCAAGAGCTTTACCATGTCCAAGTCCCCATTCGAAACTGCACAGGCCATGGCTGTTTGGTCGCCGAGATTTCTAGGTTCCACAGATGCACCATGAGCGAGAAGCTCTTTTGCGACCGTGAGATGGTAATCGAGGGCAGCAAGAATCAAAGCCGTCGCCTGAGTTTTGTCCTTTGAGTCTACCTTGGCGCCGTGGTGGATGAGCATCCTAACCATCACGAGGCTTCCTGATTTCGCTGCACAGTGAAGTGGTGTTCTTTTATTCGAACCCTTGAGTCCGGCTGGCTGGTTGACGATTGCTGATTCGAACTCTTGGATAGAGTTAATTCCAAGATCGTCATATAGAGAAAATCCCCAGGCGTTGCTGATCTTGTTAAGAATTGCTTCACCATAGCGCTGCGTTGGGCTTACTCACTGATAATGTTCTATGTTCTGTTTGAAATGCGTCAAGATTGACTCCAACATTTCAGCTTTGTCTCTTTCGACAGCTAAGTAGATGGAGTCGGTCAGAGTTGTATGCCAAATAGTTCGATGGTGGAAAGCAGCAGAAAGTACCCTGCTCATGCAGCTCGGAGAGTCCAATACAGACACAGCATGGACGACTATATCCGAGTGGAAGTTGTGATCGCAATCAACACCAAGAGTGCTGGCCCCCTGCTCGAGCAGCCAGTTGATGATATTTTCTTGTTTGGATCGGATGGCAGCAAACAGAGGGGTACACCTGCGACAACTTCGTAAAGGCCTATCAATCAAACATCCACGTCTGACGGCCAACTTGCATTGCTCGAGGTTGCCAGCCAGAATCGCCTTTTCAAAATAATCTCGCTGGACAAGCTCTAATCCTTTATTGGACGAGATATTCCTGTCAATGTTGCTAACGCCTGGAGGCTGTTCGTGTGGGAAAGGAGAACCTGCCTCCAAAAGCAGCGAGACGATGTCAGTGCAGCCACTATCAAGCGCATATTCAATGGGAAGCTTTCCACTGCTATCTCGGACCGAGAGGTTTGCGCCACTATCAAGGAGAATTTGACAGCACGTCTTTGACCCCCGAAATCCAGCGTAATGAAGAGGCGTTCGTCCGCACTGCGTAGTGATATTGACGTCCGCGAACAAGTGGTGATCAAGAAAATACTTCAATATCGTGGGGTTGTCAGAAGCCATGTGTAGCAGACTCATTTGCGCATCAGATAGTTTTTGTTGCCATGCCGCATCTTCCTTGGTTTTCCAAGAGTGCTCGCAGTTTGTCCGCCACTGTGAGTACTCGGAGGCTGACTCAATCACCCACTTGAGCATGTTCAGATCGTCGTCGGCCACAGCGTATTGTGCAACCCCCCATCCGTCCTCATCCATGGCGAAGATGTCATCTCCGATTCCTGCAAGACATGTCACCACGTTCCACTCTCCACTCTTAGCTGCGTAGACTATGAGAGGTGTTGCCAAGATATCCAACCTGGAATCAGTGCGCTTGTTGCAAATCGCCTGAACTATTGGCACCTTGTCTGAGCTTTTCCCCTTTACCACCAGCTCAAGTGGAGTTTGCCCTGTTGGACCGGGGTTACCTAGAATCTTGGGCGAGACAGCAGCAAGTATAGCTTCAAATGTTTCCAAGTTTGCTTCTGAACATGCAATCTCGAATAGGGATGTCGGTCCCCCACTCCACAGTATTTTGGGTATCTGTTGATTAACATCGGCCCCGTAGTCGATCAGTTTAGACACAAGAACGGAGGCATCCTCAGATATAGCCTTCTTAAGAAGTCGACTACTGTCGTCGATGTCACAGAATTTCACCCTGGTACTCGAAGCTTTTATTACCTGGGAAATTAGAGCTTCGATTGACTGAGAACAGAAATGCTTCCAGTTTCGTTGGGCCAAGGCTTTGACGAGTGGTTCGATGCCCGCTCTCTTCCTAGTGCTTTCGTAAGATGACAGCACCCCACGCTTGAAAATGGTATCCTGGTCTCTAGATAGATAGTGGTCACAACCATTTGTGGTGTTGGAGTCGTTCAACACCAATGGGGAGGTTGGATAACAACAGAGATCCCCCTGCCCGTGGCCCATAGTTCCGCAAATGATCTCCCATACGTGCGTCCTTCTGCCATTCTTGGAAAATTCAAGATTATCCGGAAGTAGCAGCCGCAACAACTTACCATCCAAAGGGATCGTTTTGTCCGCTTCTGTGTCTCCGTTGTGAAAAAGCCATCGTCGGAAGAATCGTTCAAACGGGGATGCATCTGAAGCATCCAGACAAAGAGGGTCATACATTGTCCTCATATATCTGGCAAAATCAGCTGTGCACGAGGCACCCAAATGATGCATAGGGGTTGATTCTGGCTCTGTAGTCGCAGTACCAATAGCATCTTTGGCTAAAACAGCACTGAAGATCTCCTGAGACCCGCTCATGGCGGCATAATGGAGAGGCGGGGTGCTGGATTGGAAGTATGTTGGTTCTGAAGGGCAAACCTTCAAGAGGAAGAGACATGCCTCCGTATGACCGTCTTTGAGAGCGGCGCAGAGCGGTGTTTGGCCATCTGAATCCAACGCCGCTAGACATTTTAACGGGCTCTTGTCTTCTTGGAAGAGCAGCATGAGAATGTCTTTATGTCCATTTGAGGCAGCGACATGCCAAGGCGTCTGGCCTCTTCTGTCTCTACAGGCTGGATCTACTCCTCGCGCCAGTAGAATCCTTGCTACATCCACGTTACCGGACTCGCAGCTTACATGAAGACAGGTCTGGCTGCTTGAGTCCACAGTGTTGGGGTCTAAACCGCAGTCAAGGAGCATCTCGATTGTCTTGCCGCCCCCATGAGTCGTACTCTCTGCTGCGGCACTTAGCAATTCGAAGATAATATCGCTATGTCCTCTGGTGCTATCAATAAACCGGGAATCGGCGATGAGTATTGATAGCTCCTCCACAAGGCCAGGTCGTATGGCAACTCCGAGTGCCTTCGGGTAGTCTGCATCACTGTAGTTGTTGGTGGGTATGCTGGCGGTATGTCCCAGGACAGCAAGACCACGTCTCCGAGAATGAAACAACGCCGGAGTTGTCATAGGCTGCCATTGGATAGGAGTGTCGTTCTTAGCACACATTTCCAGGATAGACTGCAATAGCTGGACATCCGAGTCATCATCCCAGTTGCGATCTAGAAATGCTGATATCGCATCCTCTGGTACCGCGATTGATGGACGAATGAAAGGAACGACACTTGGGCCTCTCAAAAACTCAAAGGCATCTGCTAAGCAGCTTTTTCCCCTGTCAGAGAAGGCTACATCGGCGCCATAGTCCAACAGGATATTCAAGACTTCAGCATAGCGGTCACTCCAAAAAGTGCTGAAATTGCTGTTGTTCTGGGTCTGAAGCTGGATACTGCCGATAGCCATGGAAAGTGGAGTCTGGGAGTCGATCACTCCGTTGACATCGGCACCTTGCTGCAAGAGAAATTTGCAAAGCTTGGGGCTTGTGAAGAACGCAGCAATATGTAGAGGATTGGTAGAAAACTGGTGGACTGACGTTATGTCGACACCACTAGCCATGCATGCCTGCGACCAGGCCCGGAAATTTCCATTTCTCTCTAGGCCAAATAGTCGCTTTAGCAAAGAGATAATTGGTTTGTTCTCAAGAATTGTTGGCCAAGCAGGTTGAGCGCTCTCATGTCTCGCTAAATCGCGTGGAAGGTTCTTTGCGACTCGATAGAAGGGATGCTTGCTGTCTCTCTCGGTGCAGTAAGCATTTTCAATCGTTTCACTAAGCGTCGGCACTCTATCAAAACATGGAAACAACAAGAATCTTGCTGCTGTCTCTGCATACGACTGGTAGGCATCTTGTTCTGAGTAGCGAAATTGTTCAACTGAAGACCTCTCGAGGTACTCCAAGACTGTAAAATGGGCAAATTCGAAATACTTCCCGTCCAAAGACTTACGCAGAAGGCAGCCACAGCGACGGGATATTATGTCCGGGTCGATGAAATCATCCTCGGTGATATCTTCGACGCCTTGACGGATCGACACTGCTTCACACAACTCAGTGATGTCCATTTTGGGGTTTCCTAGAGCGATCCACTGGAGGGCTCTTTGTATGCATGCTTGCGTTTCAGTGGGACACTGCATGATTCTCTGTAAAACCCGGTCGTATGTTCCATATAGAGTTGGTGGCAACTCTTTCAGTGCCTTTTTCCGAGCGTTGTTGCTTGGCTGATCGCAGATGTGGTCAATCTGACAAGAGACCCAGCGAAACCTAACCCAAGACAAAATATTAACCCAACTCACTTCAATAACATGTAGCCGGGAGACACTTACATTCCTTGAGCGCCCTGAACCAAGGTCTCAATGATATCTTTGTACAGTGCCGGGTTCGTCCTCTCCACGTTCTTCAGAACCTTTCGTTTGCTTACTTCTGCGAGGGTATAATTTTCCAAATCCTTAGTATGAGCCGAAACCTCGATATGCTCAAAATCATCTTCCAGTTTCTCGCGTATTTCCTCCTCCTTGCGGCTGAAGAATGCGGCGCTAATGGGCTCGGATCGGTCAACTAATGACCTCAGGCTCTGCGTCATCCGTGATACGTGATCACCGCATTCATCCAGACCATCCACCACTACAAACACTTTATCGTAGGCATCAGCTAGACACTGCACAAGTTCAAGAAGTTCGTCCAGTTTCGGCTGAGCAGGAAGCTTGTCTCCCGGGTGCAGTATATCGAAATACTCCTCAAGAAGATCGAATGCATCTTCGCACTGGAGACCAAGCTGAACCGCTAGAGCAGCAATGATGTTTTCAGGCAAGCAGGTATCAGGATTTTTGTAATCGCAGAATGCGTAGCAAACTGCCGTGGAATCATCACTTTCCTTGAGAACAGTCTCAATAACTAATCCGCAAAGGACTGTCTTGCCGCTGCCTACCTCGACATTAGCCAGACTGCGACATTGGAACAATCAAGACATATATATACCTGGAATCCCACTGAGCCACAACTTAGAGTTATAACCGTTCTTCCAAGCTGCAAAAGTAGGATCGCCGCTTGTGAGCCACGATCCCGTTGCCTCGTGACGAAGATCGTGGCTCACGTCGAGATAATCCTGCGGCTTTACACGTAGGAAGAAGCCAATGATTTCTTGACGCCTTTTGTTGAGCTGCACCCGAGTATCGAAGCTGAGCTTTCTTTCAATCATGTTATGTATTTCGTCTTGCTTTGTAAGACTCTTCAACAAAGCATCCATGCTATCCGCAGAAAGCGCCAGGTGGAGATTAGCGCGATGATTGGCAAGATCTGCGACGAGGTCCTTAGTATCAGACAAGGAAAAGGGCCATTTTAGACGTCGCAAGAACCGTTTCCCCGATTTTCCACTCTCGAAATCGTCCTGCGCTTTCTCGAGCTTGACATGAATTCCGTCCAGTGTTTGTTGGCATGAGTCGAGATATTGTGTCTTGAGAGAACAGTCTGGATCCCTAGTTTCTAGCGACGTCGCAAGCAGTCTGAGATTCTCAAGGATGCCCGCGAGTTCTCTGGCTTGTGTCGCAAGCTCTTGGGCTTTGGAGGGCGCATCTTTAGCTTCCTTGCAAAACTTGGTCACCAGTTTAAACACAGAGCCCGTTAGCTGGACGAGGCCAGCGATGCTGGCAGCTAGGCCCACGGCCTCAGCCATTGTTGAGTGGGTTGCGATAAGTTTGTCTAGAGAATGAGAGGGTGGAAAGTAATTGCAGAGGAAATGAGCGCTTTGTGAGGGGTATCGACCTGAGCTGAACCAAATCAGGCTGCGGTCAGCTGAGGCTTGAAACAACCAATGGTTCTAACATAGTGGGTTCATTCGGAGGATAGCAAGCCAATAATACCGACGACTCTTTACTCTAATACTATGATTGGTCATGAGTTACTTGGGGATAAGCAATTTTGCATAGCCTTAGCAAATAACAACAAACTAAAATGGCCGACAGTGGCGCAGCTGTAAAAATGATCTGGCTTGCCTCATCATGGCAAATACACCCGCATATGATGTTGACTCGTTCATTATATCTTTTTCAAGTTGCGATCGTCCCAGAGTCGTTACTAGCCATGAGAGCTATCCTGCAGCGGCCCAGCAAGACGCTAGTTGCATGACAACACAGCTACAAGATATTATCTCTTTTGTGCATCTAGCTACACACAAACAGTGGTGTTCTCTACGCTTTGACCAAGTGCATGAGATCCTCTCTCTACATGTTCCATGTCTGGACGAACAGCATCTTGACCTCATGGGTTCACAGTCGTAGCTTGTGTAGTTAAAGGCAGGCCCTCATACCTTATTTGAGGCCAACAGCACAATTAACTAGTAGCTTGCGTAGGTGAGGGTACACATCCAGATTCCGCGCGATCGGTTGATAATTTAGCCGAAGACCTCAGCCCTCGGCTTATCGGTTAACTTACTATAAAAGCTACCCCGACCGAAACAGAAAGCAGAAGGACTTTGACGACCACCGTATTTCGACGATAAACCCGAAGGAAACTATCCACAACGGAATTGAGCCTCGACATCAGTAGCGCTCACACAATATGCAGGCAGCTAAACCCTTCATTCTCTTCTTCAATCCAGTCAGGCACGCCAAAGCCGTGTACAAGAAGCTGGAGGAAGTTGCTAGAGTCGAAGTGGTAACAAGCACAAGCAGAGAGCAATTTTTCAAGGATGCTCAGGATAAGTACAAGGATATCGGGGCGACTTACAGGACTTCAGCAAGTAGTGCTGTGAGTTTCTCCTCATTCGATTTTCGATACGCTTGCGTGTGTGCGTGCACAAGGTTCTGATTTCTCTTAGGTTGCTGGAAACTTCGATACCGAGTTTATTAAACAGCTTCCATCAAGTTGCAAGTTTATTTGTCATAATGGAGCAGGTGATTACTTTGTAATGCAAAACAATTAATGTCATACTCATCTTTGTTTCCAGGTTATGATCAGATTGACCCCAAAGCTTGTGCCGACCGTGGAATCACCCTCACATACGCGCCTGATCCTGTCACCAATGCAACAGCTGACTTGGCTGTCTGGCTTTTGCTGGGATCATTGAGGCAATTGAATCCGTCTCTCAACTCTTTGCGCCAAGGTAACTTCAAAAAGGGCCTTGGCTTTGGTCGCGATCCTGAGGGGAAAACTCTTGGTATCTTAGGTATGGGGAGGATTGGCCGTGCCATCAAATCGCGGTGTGAACCCTTTGGCATTGTCACGCAATACCATAACCGCTCCGAACTGAGTCCTTGCGAGGCGGCTGGGGCCAAATACGTTTCGTTCGAAAAGTTAATCACCGAAAGCGATATCATCAGTATCAATGTTCCACTAAACGCCGAAACAAGGCATTTGATCGGCGCTGAAGAGATCAGTAAGATGAAAGATGGCGTCGTCATCATCAACACAGCCCGGGGTGCCATCATTGACGAGAGTGCACTAGCCGATGCCCTGGAATCGGGCAAGGTTGCATCTGCCGGCCTGGATGTTTACGAGCATGAGCCTAAGATTAACGAGCGTCTCATCAAGAACGAACGTGCACTGCTCGTACCGCACCTGGGAACGCACACTATTGAGACTTTGACCAAGATGGAAGCATGTGCCATGGAAAACGCACGACGAGCTGTGCTTGGAGAGCCGTTGTTGACGCCTGTACCGGAGCACGCTGACCTTCAGTTTGTTAAGTCTTGATGATCATAAAGAAGAGATAGAAATGATACATCCTATGCATTTGTCTTTCGTTACACAATATTTGGGACACTTTTTGCACTACTTAGTCCATCTCGACCCAGTGAACACGTAATAGATATTCCAAACTACTGAAATGTTGGAGTTCGTAGGCTACTGCTCTTATCATCGCCAAAAGACGAAAGTGGGTTACAATGCTCCATCTTCATTAATGACAACAAGACCTTCGGAGCTACCCATGTCGGGTAATATATCAACCGCTTGACCCTCACCCGGTCGGTACATGGCTTTGCCGGCTTCATCTGCATCAACTTTCGCATCATTGTGTACCTATAAAGCTGTGACGCTTGTTTCAGGTCAAGAGAGTGATCAGTTGTCGTACCGCATACCCACATGCTTTGGAATAAACCAGCTCTTCTCAAATCTTCCGAAGACTAATTCTGCACCATGACCAAGATTGCCCTCCTCGGTGCCGCTGGCCAGATTGGCACTCCGCTGAGTCTTCTTTGCAAAGCTGTGAGTAACTCCTTAACGTATCAAAGTCTCAGAGAATGACATCAATTAGAGCGACCTTTTCACCGAAATTGCCCTTTATGATATTGTCCATGCACCTGGGATTGCCACTGATCTCAACCACATCGATACAAAGGCAAAGGTGTCGGGCTTTTTGCCTGCTGATGATGGCTTAGTCAGTGCATTGAGCGGCGCCGACGTCGTTGTCGTCACTGCTGGAATTGCCAGAAAACCTGGATTGACACGAGATGGTAAACAATATTGATGGTTGTATTACGATTTAGTACTAACGAGAGTTTCAGACTTATTCAAGGTAGACCTCTCTTCTAACGAGCTTGACTATTAAAAGAGGTAGCTTATTCAACTCTGCAGACCAACGCTTCCATTATTTGGGATATCTTTGCCCAAGTCGCCAAAACCTGTCCCAAGGCGATTTCATGTATCGTGACCAACCCAGTCAACTCTACAGTTCCAGTTGCCGCCGAGGCTTTGCGCGCAGCAGGTGTCTTTGATCCCACGCGCCTCTTCGGTGTGACCACTCTGGATGTGGTACGCGCATCGAAGTTCGCCGCGGACGTCCTTGGTAGTAACGCCGATCCTACCCGTATCAAAGTTCCAGTCATTGGCGGCCATAGTGGTGCTACAATTCTTCCTCTTTACAGCCAGGCTCAACCTCCGATTGACCTCGGCGCCGAGCTACCAAAAGTCATCAACCGTGTGTTCCCCTACGTTCTTAGCTTGGAAGGCAATTATTTGGCTGGAATTAACCATTCTCAACAGGAGTTCAGTTTGGTGGCGATGAAATCGTAAAGAGCAAGCAAGGAGCTGGAAGTGCCACCACTTGCATGGCTTACGCTGGTTTCCGATTCGTGAAGGCTCTGCTTACAGCAAGAGCGGGAACAACGACTATTGAGGAGGCATACGTTTACCTTCCAGGAATCCCTGGAGGAAAGGAAATTGCTACGCAGCTTCAGGTCGAGTATTTTGCCGTCAAGGTCCAGTTCGGTCAACAAGGCGCCCAGAAGGTGCTCCCCATCGGAGATATATCTAATGAGGAGAGGGGCCTTCTTCAAAAGGCTGTCAGTGAACTGCAAGTAAACATTCAGACAGGTCTAGGATTTACTGCTGCTGGGAAATAAGCCAGACGCTACAAGTCGTTGGTAGAGCGAATGTCAGTTTTAGGTCAATAACACTATAAAGCATCTGTAAACGAACTACAAAATTACAATGCATATGGGAAATATCACTTGTTGAGACCTTGAGGCTGATACAGGTATGACTTTGTGCTACCATAGAAAACTATTTTTAAAATCAGTAGGTAACTCAATCCCACAGGAGGCGCTGTTAAGAGCCTCATAGTCCTTAACTACTTCTCTACTGGCTTGTATGTCGTCTGCTGATGAGATAGTCTCAATCAGGGTTTGGGGACTTTGGGCCTGGGTTACTGGATCCACTTGACGTTGACTCTCGATAGTCCGGTCTTCAATAACGCTAGATGGGCTCTGAAAGGTCACCAGCGATTGATCGTCGGTGGTGCTGAAAAGGTCACAAAAAGAATGCTGGGCCTCTGGAGGCTCTTGAAGGCCATCTCGTGGTTGGTTATGAGCACTTTGCATCAGCCTACCCGTCCAAAGCCTCATATCGCTTGCCGTCTGCATGGGGAACTGCTCCCATTGATCTCTGAGTGCCCGCTGTTTCTGTTCGCTTCCACCGGGTGAGTCGTGTTCAGCGAGTTGATCATAAAATTGCTCATGGTATACACGAGCTAGTGACTGAGACTCGGTGTGGAAGGCCCTAGTGATGGTCTCGTCTTTAGATGAAAGTAAAAGTTGTAGTAGAGCCAATTCGGTCTCCTGGAGTCTACATTTCAATGCTTTGGTATATCCTTTAGCAGGGCCCCTGCAAGCCGTTCATCAGTATTTACTAGCAATCAGAGCATAACGGAAGGGTATACCAACCGCTTCAACGATTTTGGCCATGTACAACGATGATTGAACTGGCGGCATCTGGAACATTCTGGCCTTTTGACATTAGTTCAGGTACCAAATTTGCAGTGGCTAGTCTTTTGTTTTTACCTGATACCATCGCACTACGTGCATAATCACGCCGTTAGCTCTCAAACAGTCTGTTTAATGTAGGACTTTGTCATACCTTCTGCTTTCGTGCTCGGCAAGTGTTACACGCCGCACGACCTCTGGTTTTAGGCATTCTGGTGGCAGTGATTTCTTCCATCGACTCCAGTGATGAGAGTGTTAAACTGGCAAATAGCGCAGGGAGGGTCCTTCGGTAGAGCCTTGTGCCGATTGTCCGATCCATTGGAAAAATAAATCCGTCGGCTAATATTTCTGCCGTTACATCCGGTCTAGACTTTTTCCCGGAGAATTATTAATCCTATCGATATGATCTACCGTAGACGGGGCCAAGATCTCCCTCCATTACTCGAACACCATAATACTCCAAGATTTGTACTCGGTTGTCATGGTTACCAAGTATAAGGAACTTTAGGAAACAATTTACAAGATTCATGTTTGTAATCACTCTAGAAGCACCATGGCTGACCCTTGCACTTGTTGCAACGATCTTGGCGGAAAAGCAATGGCTGATTATGTAATTTCTTATTCAGTGACAGATTGGGCTAAGTTCTTAGACCAACTTGATCGAGTCAATCGAGGTCAAAACCCGAGCTCATGACTATCAGTGATGTCTTCACAATCAGTACCAAATCAGCCACCTCAGCATGTCACGCAATGCTGGCAGCGATGCATGGCCCTCTCCACAAGCTATCCAGGAGCGAGGCTCACTGCGTACGCTCGAGAAAGGCAAAAGTCAATTCATCGGTAGCTCGAGCGGCATTTACTTTGTGAATACGGTCCGAAAGGCGTTCTCAGCTGCCAACAATAATAGTCTTTTATTCGACACGACACAACCAACCCCCGAGGACTGCATCATTGCTGATGATGAGGATGAGCATCGAGCTTCTACGACAACTCCTGCACCGTCTTCTCCGTCTATGTCTCGCTCCTACGGCCCTGGAATTCCCACTGAACTTGGTCAGCCACCCCAACCAGACGTTGCGAAGCATCTCTTCATGATATATTTCCAGACATGGCACCGATTCTTTCCTTTTTTGCACGGCCCAACTGTCCTCAAAGATATGGAGGACCTCTACAGTCCATCAAGGCCTTCATTAAATCTCCCCAAAGTCATCATCCTGCAATCAATCTTTAATCTGGCAAGCCTGCATGGCAATAATTTATTGCCCGTCGCCTCCCGTATCAAGAAGCCTGCCGATGTGCTTTCTTGTCTTCCCAGCCTTGCAGTCAAGGGAGATCTTGTTTCAATCCAAGCCCTGTTTGCTTCTGAGTTGCTCTTAGTCGCTCGCATGTCACTTCGTACAGCTGCGGCTGTCGGCGGCCTCTTATCCCGCGCCATCTTTTTAGCGGGCCTCCATCGCTGTCCGTGTCGTTATGCACAGCTTTCGACTGATGAATGCGATATCAGAAAGAGATTGTTCTGGAGCATCTACGTCCTTGACCGTTACCTCTCACAGGCCTTGGGACACCCATTAGGAATTCAGGACTCCGATGTGGACGTCTGCCCTCTCATGGGACCTGAGCTTCATCACCCCCAGCTCCAGCCCACTACTCCCTTCAGGCTTGATGAAGCCGGCTTGAGCGCATCGCCTTTTTCTGGCACTTTCCCAGACTCATCAAGCTCAGATAGTGACCAGAAGCACGACCGTCATTTGATCTTGTCCTTCCAAGTCGATTACTCACGTCTTCTTGGGCGAGCACTTGAGCTCTTTCACAAGTCACTTCACATTCGTTCTATAGATCCCAGCTCAATACTGTCACTTCGTACCGACATCAACGCATGGTGGAATGCCCTTCCTTCATCCCTGCAAGAGTATCAGCCTACTTCACAGACCGACACCATCGAAAGTCAAAGTCGGGAGTTTAACGAATCTGCCTATTTCATTTTACTCCACAGTCAATTGGTACTTCTCAGCTATCGCCCATGGCTATCCCTCGAGCCAGCCTCCCCAGAGTTTCAGGCTGCGCTCCAGACCTGTATCAGCGAAGCACGCGAGATTATCAACATTATAAACAAGCAGCGCATCGGTGGATATGCGTTGTTTTGGCCCGGTTATCTCTCCGCCACGTGGATGGCTGGTATTGTGCTAGCATTTGCATGCCACCTAAGGCTCTATCTACTGGACAAAGGCAAGAGGTGAGAAACTCACGAAACATGCTCGATCAACTGCAACTGCTATAACTCGCTGTACAAGACCTCATGAATCCAAGCCAGGTCTTTCTGTCATGATCTAGAACCATTTATTGACGAGTTTAGGGAAATCGGCATGTGCTTGGACGTCCTTCTAGCTATGTCAAAACAATGGAAAGTTGCAAAGAATTGTCACGCAGTTCTTTCTGATCTCCAAAGGGGTTTTCACGATGCCTCACGCCCCACAACGAGACAGTCATTGAATATATTGGGTTCCCCAATACATCCTGTGTCCCCAGGCTTTGTCCAGCAAGACATTGTAGGAGGCCGGGTATCTACCGATAACTCTCAACAGGGATCACGCAAACGAACAAGACTTGATTCGGGTGCCGCCAACCATCCTGACTCAGGGCCAAGATCCAGCGGAAATACTAATAGGCTAGTACAGTCTGCTATCCAGAATCCGGACATACTTCCATCTGAATCACGAAACCACAGTGGGTTGAATCATTTTGAAGGTTCGGTTTCAATGATAGATGATCCGAGCGGACTGAGCAATTGGGATAGCGGAATGCCTGACCTGTTGGCTGGCGTTACATGGGAATCGCTGTTGGCAGGTGTCAACCAGGATGATTGTTTTTGGAATAATCCATTTCCATAGAGTCGGTCCCAGTCACAGTAATTCCCCATAGCCAATTGTTTATCTAATGAACGGTTGTTTGCGGTGCTCAACATGGTGACTCGTGGAACCACTAAAACGCTTAGTGTTTATATGGCGGCGCGATCCTGGCGTCAAATTAAACACTCCAGCAAACACAAATGCCTTAGTTAGTAACGCGTTTTGAGTTTTTCCATCGACACAAGGTTCAGATTTGCGTGGTCTGTACCACTACAACCTCAAATGCGGTGCAATAAATCGCCATCTTTACCAAGGCCTGCGTATCGCGAAATACAAGTATCTGACATTCTTCTAGATCTCTACGAGGTCACGTTCAGGAATAGGGCGGGTTTTCTCAAAAGTGGAGAATGTTCTTCCCTTCGTGTGATGTCACTGCCCATCACTACAAGTCACGTGGCTATAGGGTAGCCTCTGAATCCCAATTTAAATAGGGAACATATAAGTAATGCAGTTCTGACAAATAAATAAAAACATCTATATAGCCTATGTTTACTCCCCGCTCATCGTGTAGAGTATATAAATTTGTCATTCTAGGTTTATCTTTAAAGAAAAACAGTTAAATACATTCAGAGTTCTCCCGAGCACGGCGGGTCAAACTAACAAACATCAGTTGTCTTTCGCAGAATCAACAATCGTCTTGTTCGACAAGCCGATTGGCTGAAAGTCGACACTTAGAGGATCCATTACGTCAGAGGCTGTATTCTTTATTGCCTGAGGCAGCACATCCAGGAGAGCGAGTTAGTCAGCATGAGAGTTTTTCTGCGGACAACGGTGACAGAGCATCGTTCCCGAGCTTTGATTGGATCAAGACACAAGCTGCTCGATAAGGATTCCCGGCCATGTTGTGAAGGAGACAGCAGCCAGACCTGCCAGAGAAAGCAGACCAGCTCTGACAATGACAATGCCGCGTAGTATTACCAGAGAGAATCAAGTGACCCTTGCTGCTTAGTGGGTGTCAGCGCCAACTGTTCTCTTGCTGGTCTCCGTTTGATGAGATTAGGATAATTAATAATCCGATCCCGTAATCGGAGCGTGACGCCTGTAATGGTCGCGTCTTGTTTCCCTTTGCTAGTTCTTCAATGGATACGTTGTTCTTATTCCAATCACGTTAAGTGATTAGTCTGCTATGCTTTAGAGTGGTATTACTGTTGGTTCTCACGTCAGTGGAATCGGCACCGTCATCATCAGCGACAGTCTGTTTGTTGTTGAGGATAATCACCGGTCGGTTGTGTCCAACACGAGTTGGGGTCCAAAAGATAGTGGTAGTATTCTGTATCTGAATGATAGCATCAAAACTGACAACTGCTTGTGTATTGGTCTCCTGTTCTTGATGCGGAGATCCCTCTCGGGGTGCCATCAAGAATAATTTTGAGTGCTCAGTTCTACACGCCGATCTGAGTAAGAAAGTAACGCCAACCAAATATACATAATCCTGACCAAGTCCCTGCGCCAAAAGTCGCAAAAGTGGACCAGATAGGCAACATAGCTACGCAACACGACAAATTTTATTAAAAATATATAAAATGGATATCATAAGTAGTATGATTTAATTGCAATTGATTAGTATAAGCTTTATTATCGTTTCACAAGTATTGATTGCTGTAGCTTACACGGAAATTGCGGGTTGTGGTTATGGTATCGACGAAGTTACGGGTTATGTCACCACCTCTTTAGAGGTGGAGGCATGACTATTCAACCCACCAGGTAATGTCATCATAGTCGACGAGGAGAGGAACACGAATTGACTTCCCCTAGCGGACTGTGCCGCGTGACGTTAGCGCTAATGTCTCCTGTTCAGGAATCACAATTATTAATAATCCTCCAATGATTGGGGCCGGAGATGTGATCCCAGCATACGCCGCGAACCGACAGGTTTCTTCTCCACTCTGCTGTTCTTCGAAGGTTCCTGTGAGTTAAGTTGATCAAATGGATTAACTAATGGTCTATCTTAGACGAGTCCGTCCTTGTCCTCTTGTTCATTCTGACCTTCTGGGCCCCTTCTCCGCGTGTTAAATTGTAAAGACACAATGGGCAACGAACCAGGTGGCTTCTCCGCAGGTCTGCTGCGCGACGCACTTCAAAACCTCAGCAATCCTTCGGGAACCGTTCTTCTTACAGCGGTTATCGGTTTGATGGTACTATTTGTAGCAGACTCGTTGCGCGTATGGTACCGTCTATCCCATGTACCAGGACCATTTTGGGCGGCTTTTTCCAAGGCTTGGATGGTGAGACAATCCTTCAAAGGACGACAGCCTTATGCGATTCAAGAAGCCAATGAGAAATATGGTAAGATGCAGCACACGTTATATCTTCGAGTGAACAGAACAGGCTAAATGGTATAAATCTAGGGTCGCTCGTACGAATTGGGCCCAATGAGTTGGCAACAGATGATCCCAAGCTCCTCCGCCGCATGATGGCTAGTCGTTCGTCGTATTCAAGAGGGCCATGTAGGTGATGGGTTGCTTCAAAGTGATAGGGCCCCCAGCCAGTTAACCACTCAGAGTACAGGGTACAATGCGCTTCGTTTCGAGCCTGGCAAAGATAACCTTTTCTCGATGCGTGATGATGACGCCCACACGAAATTGCGTAACAAGATGGCTGCCGGTGTAAGTTCTACTAAGCCTTTCCGCACGTCTAGCTCTCGATCGTGGAGTATGAGAACTGAATCCTGTATACCTAAAGTACTCAGGCAAGGAGAACGAGTCCTTGGAGCGCACCATTGACACACACATTGCAAGACTCATCACTCTTTTGGAAACAAAATATCTATCGACAGAACAAGAGTATCACCCAGTAGACTTTGCTCAGAAGATCCAGTACTTTACCCTGGATGTCATCAGCGACCTCGCATTTGGCCAGCCTTTTGGATACGTGGAGCAAGACGACGATGTTTTCGACTTTATCAAGATTACACGTTCCTTTTTCCCGGTGACATTAGTAATGGCCAATATACCATCGCTGGTCTCTCTACTGCACTCGCGTCTTTTCAATGGTCTCTTGCCAAAGGAAAGCGACAAGCTTGGCTTTGGTGCTTTTATTGGGTGGGTTTGTTCAGGCTCTTTTTGTGCGACGGAAAAGTGCTTACGGTTACCCCAGCGTGGCTAATAAGAAGGTAGCCGAACGGTTTGCGACAGACGCTGTAGCGCACCCTGACATGCTAGGATCCTTCATCCGTCACGGACTTAGCCAAGAAGAAGCCTCTCGAGAATCACTACTCAATGTTGTCGCCGGAAGTGACACATCAGCGACTACCATCAGACTCATAATGTTGAGCCTACTTAGCAATCCAGTGGCATACAGGAAACTTCAGAGCGAAATTGACGACGGCATCAAGGATGGCACCATCTCTTCACCCGTCACCGACGCTGAATCGCGTAAACTTCGCTATCTACAGGCCACCCTTCAAGAAGGACTACGAATAAAGGCCCCCGCAGCCGGCCCCCTCTTCAAGGAGGTACCGAAGCAAGGTGACTATATCGATGGAAAGTTCATCCCTGGAGGAACGCAAATTGGGACCTCTCCATTTAGTATCTACCACTCTAAAGAGATTTTTGGCCAAGACGCAAATCTGTTCTTACCCGAACGCTGGCTGAACGCAGACCCGGCAAGAGTTGATGCCATGTCTGAAGTGGTAAATCTTGTGTTCTCTAGTGGGAAGTATCAATGCCTCGGCAAGCCGGTTGCTCTAATAGAGCTGAATAAGATCTTTGTCGAGGTGAGTATATGCAGATGTGATTTGGATTCTAATCGTTGAAGCTAATATGGCTGGCTGTATAGCTACTGAGGCGCTTTGACTTTGCCATGGCCCGACCTGAGAAACCTCTTCATATCATGAACGCGGTGGGCAATTCCCCTCTCTAACTAGTACTGCAGTGACCTAACTATCGTTTTAGGGTATTTGGCTCATTGAAGACTTCCCGGTGCGACTTACACGACGTGAGACTTGCTGAATTTGATCTATTCTGGCAACATATATTGGAACTATACATACCACTCGAAGGTTCCAGAGCTCAGCAGTTCCATTCATAACTATAACTGAGCTTTAGATTGTTTATATAAAGCTGTTAAGAAGGTTACCAAGGATGTGTTTCTTCTAGTGTTAGGGAAGCAAGTAAGCCAACACTAGCTAGGCCGATACATAGGAGAAAGGAGGAATGCAGGCTGGATGAATAAGTCTCGAATACCAACTCATTTATCTTGCCATTCAATTGCTGCACAAAAGAGATATCGGAAAGTGCCTTGCTGATCATCTTATTTTGGTTAATTTGGCGAACCAGTTTTCCGAACTGAAAGTATAACATACTTTTTGCGCACAAGTACTTTGTCACCATCTGCTAACCGAGGCTGCTCTTGTCCAATTGCTCCATCGGCCGCGACACTTTGCACTCCCGACCGAGATATCTCGCTTCAACTCACTTGGCCACCACCAAGTATCCTTTCCACCATCTGGCTCGAACTGATTGGCCTCCATTGGGCCCTCAAACTCAGGAAAGTAGGCGACTTTACAGGGTGAAGCACTCCCCATGGCTTGACGCATGTTCTCCTCTTGCAGCTTTTGAGAACCATCATCAAAGCGTCAAGGCGAGGAATGATCTGGTCGAAGGGCCGACCACCAAGACTGTAGTGTGCAGTGCTGTGCTCGTTAGAAAGTAGATTTCTTACTTCACCGGGATCCGTCTGTGATTATAGAGTTAGCTAAGCAAAGTGGGAGGAATACAAACACAATGAGAGCTATATCTTCACAGCATAGCAACTGCCGACTCTTCCCCTGGACCAGAATCCTTGCTCGAGTTATCCGCAGCAGTGTCTCAGTACTGTACCACAATGTGCACTTAGTGTCCGGGTATCTGTGAATTGAAGTAGTATTTGTCTCCGCCTGTGAAACGATTGGGTAGATAGGCTGGCCCAATCCTACGTGTGGGTTGCAAGAGATAGTGCGCAACTGGGTGGTCGGTGCCGTGGTGATATTGCCATGTTGAGATCCGTACATGATGGCGGATCAAGGATTGTTCCGGTTTGTGATTGGGCTGAGCTGAGTCCTCATGCTCGATTGATCAGTTCGTAACTCAGACTTTTGATCAATATTTATTTTATCACATTTCAAGAGACAAAACGTGGTGGCCGGGTTCTCATTAAAAGCGGGCGATTCATGTATCTTGACACGGATCTTGTAGGCATAATTGGAGATCATGTGATCGGCTTGTGTATAGTATCAGTTATGACATGATATGCAACAGGGGATTATTAGACTTTACATGAAACTCAAGAAGACGCAATCGTTGATGTACCGTTGTCGACGTTGCAGCCTTAGTCAAAGGAATGCAGATCACTCACTGCCCCTAGTCGAAGGAACAGGAGCGACTCCACCAACGGATCCCTGCCTCGAAACGTCGAGCTATAAGGCGAGAATGAGGGCATCTGTTGGTCGGAACCGCTCTATGTGGCTCTCTGTGCATAGGGTCCAGTTCACCGCCTCTTCCGTACAGTTGCCTTACCCCCTCGTTGTTGGCTTTGAAGTATTTAAAAGAAGAGGTTCGTATAGAGGATATTACATCGATCGCATAACTCATTTCCGCTACACTATCACTACCAATACCATTACCACTTCTACCCCTACATCTCGAAATTATGGCTCCTGCCCCTGTACGTGAGCTCGAGACTGGTTCTCGCAACTCGACTGGCACTTGGACCCCGTTCAGCTGGGATGATCCTATACATGGTCCTCAGTCAAAGGGCGAAGTTGTTACCATCCGCACTGGAGGAACCACCGGCGGCACGCTGGCTTCTGGTCTTTGGCGAACAGGCTCTGGTATCGTCGGTTGCAATGATGATGGCACTTGCGACATTGTCTATTCGGCTCCAGTTGGCGACGAAACCATGGTCCTTCTCGAAGGATCAGCCGACGTTACAGCAACAGCAACAGGAAAGAAATATCATTTCAAGGCCGGAGATATCCTAAGCCACCCCAAGAATGTCGATCTCAAGTGGCATGTCAACGGACCGTTCCTCAAGAAATTCTGGACCATCTGGGATGCCGCTCCTCTTGAAGGCACCAAAAGCGACGAGGTGTTTGTCGGCAACATAAACGACAACCCCGCAAACTGGACACCTTACAGGTGGAAAGAGCCAGGCAAGGGCTCCCAAACAGCTGGTGAGCTGACGTTGACGCGTAGCACTGGGTCTACAGGTGCCCTGCAGGTTGGCCTGTGGCGAAGTGGACGTGGTCTGCCAGGTGCTGAGGCTGATGGCACAACGACCTTTGAGTATAGCGCTCCCAATGGAGACGAGACTATCCTTCTTATCGAAGGAGAGATCAAGATTGTTGAGCAGGAGAGCGGCAAGACGCATTCCTTCAAGGGCGGAGACATCTTTGCGCTGCCGTCAGGATTAAAGGTTACGTGGACTTCTGTGGCGCCCTTTGTTAAGAAATTCTTTGTCATCACAAACGGTCAAAAGACTGGTTAAGCGAAGTTACATAGTGTGGGTAGTCAAACCAGTCAACTGATAAATAAAACTTACTATACGTGAACGGTGGTATTCCCTGTTGGTCTATGCGTTCGTTGGGCATTGATCAATGAATGTCCCACAACACGCGCGCGGTATTGCAAGGAAGCAAGAATCCAGTTCTTTATCGATACAGTAATAACGATGTTGGATTGGGTGGACGCTAGAGCCAAGAAGCCAAGGCAAAGGATGGTAGACCCATGTAGCACGTCGCATCGTGTGGTAGTTTGTAACTGATTAGCACAACGGCTTTCATAACGGGATAAGGCCCGAAACTTTATTCCGGCGCCAAACGTTCCCCGGCGACGGGGGTGTCGTTCCTTTGGTGGGAGCAGACTCCATAGCCCAGCACACGAGGGCCAACGCTGTGGGCTATCGGCGGATCCGAATATTCGTCGCTTAGGGTTTGAGTTACAAGCAGCAAGATCGACGCTGTATTTTTGGCAGGGCAAATTGTAGTGTATCTCGCGGTGAATAACCCTGGTCTCGGTACAAGCATTTGCTTCCTTGTAATCGACATGAGTGGCCCGGCAGTTGGAATCTCTCATTCTGTTTTCGAACCGAGTGCCAGCAGAAACATTGGTCTGATTTCAAGGTTCAGGCATACAAAGTTTCCCCTAATGGCTATCGCATGGGGCCGTTATACTAGTCATGTCGATCTACCCCTAAGCCCTACTCTCTAAGGTTTATCAATTGGATGCAGGAACGAATGCAAGTGACTTTTTGGGTCGTAAGTTTCTCGTATTCTGTTTTGTTCTTTTTTTTTCCGAACTGACAATATGGCGGGTACGTCTACGGTTGAGCCTCATGGGCTTGCTATGGTCCAGCTGGTTGCCTCCATTGTCTTTGGTATATTGAGTACTGTTGTCATTTTTCTGCGGGCGTTGGTCAGGTTTAAACATGAAATATTTGGGAGCGACGATGCACTTATGTGTGTTGGATATGTAAGTGATACTACTAGCAAATTACCATGTGAGTATCTCCGCTAATCAGTTGTAACTAGGTCCTATTCTCTTGTCTTGTCGGTATATCATGTCAAGCTACCTATTATGGAATGGGTGTTCATGAAATCGAGCTATCTGAGGACATGATTCCAGATGGAAAGCAGGTAGGTTATTTTAACCCCGTGTGACCGACATCTCGCTAATCAGGCGCCTTTACAGTTCGTCTGGCTATTCCAGATTTTTTACTGTGCATCTCTCGTTTTCATCAAGGCATCTATCTGCGTCACTCTTCTTCGAATCGCCATCGTACCGGTACACCGATACATTGCATGGGCGACCTTACTCATGGCCGTTGCGTCTGCGATTATCGTTTTCATCAGTCTCTTCGTTCTTTGCAGACCTCTACACGCAACATGGACCGGCCAAGGAACATGCGCACCGGCTTCAACCCTCGCCATTCTGAGTTATTTTGTATCCGCCTCGTCCTTAGTCACCGACTTAGTGTGTGCTGTGCTCCCTGGCTTTATGCTTTACAAGACCCAGATGAAGACCGCAACAAAGGTGTCTATTAGCCTCGTCCTTGGGCTAGGTGCTGTGTACGTAAAAAGCATTACTTGTATAACCCATACGAGCACAGGATACTAACTGGAGCAGTGCATCTGTAGCTACGATCATACGAATGCCCTATATCAAGTTCTATTTCCACCCCGAGAAGGACTACTTATGTGAGTTACTCCTCCCTTCACTGGTCTCTCATCCGACTAACACTCATCAAGACCGAGTTTGTAACGTTGCCTTGTGGTGCGTCTTCGAAACAGGAATTGGTATCGTCGCTGGCTGTCTACCACCACTACGAAAACTCGTTAAGCGCTGGGTCAACTTCGACTCGTCTCATGGCCAATCCTCGGGGGCCACACCTTATAACAGCAGCTCGAATGCACTGGGAGTGACCAGCAAAATCGGAACGGCAAGCCGCTCGCAACGATTCAATAAGTCAAGGGCGACGGGGAATGGCACAGCGTCGAGGAGCGATAGCAACTGGGAACGTCTTGATGACGATTCATCCAAGCGACGGATCTATGTTACGGTGGACATGGAGATGCAGACTATGGAGCATACTGCTACATCCGTGGGATCCCATGACTCGATTGAGGCACTTGCAAGGCCGGTCAAATAATGCCATTGGTATGTTAGTATGAGCTTATGCTGGCATTAGGCTATAATATGATAAATCAGCGCTTAGTATTAATTATTTAGAGGAAACAAGTTAGATTGAACGAGTAGATCACATCTGGCGGTTGCACTACACAACTATATAGAAGTGCTGTGCTGCCCACGATGATCTATTTCAGCGGATAGCATCTTCTTACGCAATCAACTCTATCCACCCGTCTACCTCTTGAGAAGTGTGGTACCTCAAGCTTGGACACTGTGTTCCTGACGATAGTTGAAGCATACCTCTGGAAGGCAGCACCATCAAATAGCCTCAAGCTTGGCATTTGCTATTTTCACCAGATGTGATACGCTGCACGTCCATTGTCTTCCACACCTTGCCCTCTCCATTGATTGAAATCATGTCAACACTATCCTTCTCCGCGCCTCCCTTTGCACCTGATACCTTGGAAAAGATCCAAACTTTTCCACCAGCACCACTTGTATCGACTTCGGCAATCATGTCGACTACTTCCATACGAAAATGAGGCATGAATTGCTTTGCCTTTTCCCACCCGGAAAGAAATTGTTCGGCTCCTTGGGTAGGAGGGTAGCTATCGTGTGAGACAGATAAGTTGTCGGCGACCAGGGCTCGTGCGTTTGATGGGTCGAAAATAACTTGGTTGGGATCCGCAAGAGCATTTATGAAGTCGCTGGCGATCGTCTTCAGTTCAACGCGAGTAGTTGCTGGTGACATAATTGTCTGATTCTTGTGTTGGTCTGAGATTGGGTTGGTTCAATTGAGCATGTGAAGTTGTGATAAAGAGGCTTTTTATAAGTTACTTCTTCAAGAGAAACTTGTATGTTGTTGAGCTGGATACTTCTTCTGATTACAGGAGATCCATCAAGGTATCGAGGGACTCGGGTATTTATAAGACACTTTCACTATATTTACCTTGACCTATCGCGGTGTCCGTAATTTGAGATAGGAACCGGCTAATATGATGAAGCGGATTTAGGTCCGGCCTTTACGGATTCGGATCAAGGCTTTGCTTCATCGGATTATAGTTTTGGCTGATACAAGGATCTTAGTGTGACTGCGGAAAAATAGTTTCGGGTAATGGTGGCGGGTTTAAGAACTGGGAGGAAAGAGATAGATCGCCCTTCCTATTAACTAGTTTGTGTCTTTGACAATTACGTGTCATACTAAACATCCACCTGGGTATCAGACAATTTCCGTTTGCTCTTACACTAGGGATGAGAGTAATGCCTAGAGCCACATACAATAGGACGGTTCTGAAGTCCAGCAAGGCAACAGAACTGACGTAAAACAAGTTTCACGTTAGGTTATTGGATCCAGAGATATTTACAGTCCAGAATACAAGAATCCTCTTTCTCTAATACACGCTTTGTCTCAACACTTCCAGCGAGGTTGAGATACATGACCGCGATAGCAGGTCTAAGTAACTCTTCTCGTGATCATTGACGTTCGTAAGCTGACCTAATAAATCGACTAAGCATCGCAGTTGCATCGAAAATGCGCCATCGCCAAGGGATCTGTTTTCGTACAAAAACTCGGCAGTAACGAACAGAGGCATGAACATGAGCGGGTGGACCTGGAAGAAATAGTGAGATTATGTGGTGGGATGTGATGATCTACTAGATGGACAAGAATTGAGAAGTGTCTAAATCTGATCAGACTCACCATTGACAAATGTAATGTCGTAAGGCCTTTAGCGACGCGGATGATTTCCTCTGTCGCACTCAAAGCCCGCTGATGGTACTCGGGCATCGGAGTTCCATCCGAGCTGTCCGTATTTGATTTCATGAGGCTTTGACAGAACAGAACCTCCGTCAACTGTCCAAGAATCTGAGCCAGCGTCCCCAGTTGATCAAGGTTATTTCTTTGAGACAGGGCTTGATTTCGCGTCGCAAGACTACTGCTCAGCCATCCCTCTTGATCGCTAGAGATTTGTCCAGAACCACCATAAGCTTCGGAAATGGTACTATGAAGATCACGTAGTAGTCCACGACCGCTGAGCGTTGTGATAACCAAACATTCGCCGAAGGAGGATATAGGTGGGAAGGATGCTTCCGTTATCGCGTGAGATAAGAAAACATTCACATTGATTTGATTAGCTTGAAAGTCGGGGTCAGATATTGGTAATCGTGTACATATCTAATGACATGAGATGAATTAGCATTGATGTTTTCCATACACACAATCAGGGCACCTTGCCATGTGCTCGCTCAGAGTAACTGGCCAACGATTGCGGAGACTGAAAAGATGGTCAATTAAATAGGCCAGCCAGAATACTCGGCGCTTCTCCTCTGTCCGAAGAGGATCATTTATTTCTTCTGACGTTATAGGGTTCTTTCTCGGGCTGTCGATTTCATGATAGCGTAGTCCCTGAATTAGGCGGAACGTTCGTCCTGCGCTGGTCCAGGCCTGCCCGTACATGGAACGCATCAATTCGCAGACTGTCAAGAGGGTCCATGCTTGGACGTTTTGTAACTCAAATGCACCAGTATCGATAACGATAGGCTCAATATCCTGCTTGACTCGGTTATATAAGGGATTAATAAGATCGCGAGACTGTGTGGATAGTAGACTAGCCAGTATCCACATAACGTGTTGCAAACAAGTCTGTGAAGGCGACTTGATAACTGACTTCGACCATGCCAGATAGCGTCTTTGGTGGAGAATGGGGAAAGATGGATGAACGCGGTCAAAGTATAACTGGTCTCTGGGAAAGGGTATCAGTTGACGCGTGGCTAAGTTCTGTCAACAAAGGAACGCTCCATCTTACAGTTCGTCGTGGGTGCGATGGTCGATCTGAGGAAACAACAGTACAGGATCAGGCCACAGAGCTGTTCCCAGATCCGGAAAGTCAGCATCAGCGATCGTTAAAGGCCCCGAAAAGTCCTCAGGCAGCCGAGCATCTTGTTCGCCGTCACCAACACGGTCTTCCGCTGAAGGCACTGGTTGCGAGACATCAGTCGAGGCAAGGATATGAGTCGACTCGTGTGAATGCTCCTGTAGACGTTGCTCAGAATCGTATCGGTTCTGTAACGTTTCCTCAAGCTGCGTAAGACGATTGCGCAAGGCGTTCAGATGGCCCCGCTTAGGGCCTCGCTTGCCTGCCGGAGAGGCCTCGCATGGAGCATTGGTCCTCTGACAGAAGCTGCACTTGGGTTGCTGTGCATCACAGCGGAGCTTTCGCCGCCGGCACTCGTTACATGACCTAGCTGGCCGTGGTAGGTTTGACATCACGTCCTAAACAGCTCAATAATGGGATGTGCCGTGGGGTGGCAAGGATTTGTTCCGACGCCGCTCACAAATAGTTGTTGTAGGTCAAGCATATATTTCTCCGGTCCGAATATCAGAAGTTTAGTCTAGACTAGATAGCCTCTGCCTATCGCTTATCTGCGTGCTTATCTCCGGTTCCTCCATTCCAGGTTAAGAAAACAATAATCCGGTAGAGTAAACTATTTATCCGAGACATTTTTCCGCTACCAGCCCACCACTTTTGTCAGTTGGATAAAAGAGGCTGTCTAATTATAGGTGCCTGAGGCATCACTCTATCGATGAGCCAAGCTCTCGGCTCGAGGTCCCTCAGTCAGCTACATCACTACGCGTATCAATTACATGTTGAAAGCTGCTACACCACGAGTCAAATTATTATATGTTTGAATTATTGATGTGTTAGATTGTCAGATGCGGAGTAGTCGCAGATATACATGATACCCGCCGAAAGAAACGCGACTGTACTTTGAGCTAAGAATGCTTATTTTGCATTTGCCTCCATAGTTTTTAGTATTCAGCCACAAGCGTGTTCTATCACAAACTATTCTTCCACCCCCCTGAGTTTAGCACAGAGGCTGGGATTTATAAGTGATACTCGGAACATCTATAATTTGGAATAACAAAGGATTAATCCGATGTTGTCCAGTAATTCATCATCTGGAGCACAAATTACACCTTCTCCGGTCATATTGCACTATCATTTAAAGGCCTGCATTGTACTCAAAGCTATTTCCTACATTGTCTCTAACTATTTCTCCTCATTTTACACGATACTCGACTACCAAAACAAGATCAAAATCATCACCGGGGCCGCAGGTGGCATTGGTCAGGCAGTCGCTCTCGAATTTGCCGCAGCCGGTGCTATCATTGTTATGGCCGACATCCAAATTGAACAACAGGAGACCGTTGCCTCTCAAATAAAGAGCAATGGCGGTCAAGTCTACGCATACTGCTGCGACGTATCTAACGATGAGTCTGTATCTGAGTTTGCCTCATCGGTCTTGGACAACATCGGAGTTCCTGATATTCTTTACAACAATGCTGTCTTCTTAAGAACTGGCGGAATTCTCACCGTCGATCTCAACACTCTGCGAAGCGAGTTCGATGTCAACGTCCTGGGTTACCCACGAATTACCCAGAGCTTCTTACCCGCCATGATCATCCGCGGATCTGGTCGGATCGCCAACACAGCGCCACCAAATGCCTTTGTTCCACCGCAACCTGTAGCTGAGGGTATGTTGGTCATTGCATCACCAAGGGAGCCGAGGTAGCTTTGACTCAGTGCATGGCCATCACTCAAGTCCAAGGGCGTGGGTGTTAGTCTTGTGATCCCAGACGTTACCTATACCGAGTCGGGCTTCAACATTACCGGGAATGCCTCCGACGAATGGCATAAGGATTTCAAGAAGTTCTTTGCAAAGATCAGTCGTCCAGCTGAAGACGTAGCAAAATTGCTCGTTCAAGATCTGAAGGAGGAGAAGTATCTCGTTAATGCGCATCCTGGGTTCGAGAAAGCACTCCAGGAATGGGCGCAGAACGATTTGGATCCTCATCAGGATTATCTTCGATGTCTGAAGTAAGGGATAAAATCAGTGCCAACCCCTTCCCGTCGGTGACAGTGACCTGAGGGTGGACGGATAATGCAATGTACCCACTGACCCACGAGACCAAATGGGCAAACTCAATAAGAAGGAGGGGTCAATGAGTTATTCACAGCTATTCGAGAGATATCATCTAATGATCATATAGTTAATAGGAAGGGAGCCAGTGCCGTCAACTGTATCGTCGCCATTGTCGCCGCCATCGGGAGTTGTCATTCAGAAACCTCCAGATCACCATGCTATATTTAGCCTAGTCCAAAAAAGTACCGAAACACTTCTACCATCAGGTTGAGAAAGTTTCACTCCACAGCGATATTATCCCATCGAATTGTGTTTGCTCCATGGTAAAAGTGCTTTCCACGATATCAGTCATGAGCAAATTGCTTGTGGTAGAATATATCCTTTAACGGCATTCGCACTTAATTTTCCAAGTTTAAGAACTACTTCAATTTCATGTAATCTAGTAAACACAAGTGTGCACGTTCTACAGTATACAGTATACACAAGGACCATCCGGTAATAACTAAAGCTCCACGGTAAGTCTCCGCGCGGCAGGGGTAGCAATGTTCTATTATCCAATCGCGGCGAATAAAAGTGGTTCTCGGAGGATATAAATGCTCCTAACCTCCGGCTTGTCTTGGGGCTTCGTGTTATCTTTCCGCCTTCTCAAGCTCGATTAAGAAAATCTTTCGAGACTCTGACAAAACGGCCCAAAATTATCCAAAGACACCACGAGTATCTCTTTGAATGGATACTAGTACCGGAAACGATGGGGCCTTGAGAGGCAAGAAACGTCCCAAAGTCAAAGGTAATGTTGAATAATCAAGGCAGGGGTCGGGCTACCATACTAATTGTGGCTACTCCATTCGTAGGCTGCTATCAATGTTCACGCCGTCGTATTGATTGCGATGGTGGTCGACCTGAATGCCAGAAATGTAAGGCAAAAGGATTGACGTGCGATCGACTTGGTATTAGATACCGTTTCTGCGATAGCGTTGCCTCGCGCGGCAAGTTGGCCGGCAAACAGGTCGCCAATCTGCTCTCGTACAACTCACCGCTGATTCCCCACCAAATGTCTGAGCAAGACAGTTCTAGACCCCCTACATCAGCGTTGACACTGGTGTCTAATCAGTCATCGTCAGAATTGCCCGCTAGTGCAAGCGTCGACCTCCCGCGGCCCCAACTTGACCTCTCCGAGACTGTAGGGACGTCCCGCCTCGCTCTTGACGACGATCAGCTTGATATGAACTCATTTGGCGGTTGGGTGGACAGATCACTAGACCACATTGACAACGAGACGAGGTCGTACCTGCAATATTGTATGTCAGGAGGCTTCCACCCAAGACCACGTGCTGATTATAACATAGTCTCAGACTTTGTCGCTCCAGTCACTGGCGTCATTGATGCAGGATTCAACGGCTACCGAGACCTGATTCTACCGGCGGCAGAGACAGATGAGTTAGTAAGAAAAACAGCCGTCTTTGTTGCCCGACAACACTTTGCCCTCCAACTCCACGTCCGATCAGACAACTCGTCTAGCTATGATTCTATCATCGGCGATCTCATGCAAAGGTCGATATGCAGGCCACCGCATCAGGATCAGTCGGCATTGACAGCGTTGCTTCTTTTGCAAATCAGCGCTTTCATTAGTGGAACCGATGACTTCCAATACGTATTCGGCCCTTTGCGAGCTCTGGTCAGATCGGTCGAGTTCTCAGCCAACATTCTGAGTTGCCAACTGGGTCGTTTCGTCAAGATACAAATTCTAAGGCAGGTACTGCAAAGCTAGTGTTCACTGATACTAATATCCGCTTAGAGTATGTCTATTCGGCGAGTCGCTGCTCAATGAGTCAGACGGTGTCGAATTCCTCTTGGCTCGAAGTGAAGATTGCCTAGAATTCATGCGATTCTGCCTGGAGCTCCACCCCGAACTCGAAGAACTCATGTCTGACTTGTTCTCAATGATTGGTATCGCACGCGATATCTATATTCGACGAGCCCTGCATAACTCACCTCCTTCTGAAACGACACCTCTATTGGAGCAGTTCCGAATACTTTCAGAAAAGGTAGATGCACACGTTGATCTTGTCGGTCGGCATCTGCTGGCCTGGTCGTACTTTGTCGTCGCTGCTGAAAGCACCACACCGGAGCATCGAACGTTCTTTTTGCAAAGGCTTAAGCAGCTTCACGAGACTACAAGGTGTGGTAATATACGCAAGGCAATACATCAGGTTGAGTCTCTGTGGGCTGTTCAACCAGTGCTCAGGTGGACAAGCGCATTGGGCGGACCGACGCAAGCACTGATTATGTAGATAGTCCGCATAGTTTTAAAAGGCCTTGGCAGGCTTTTTAAAGAGGCACTTCTCTCCAGCTAAGTCCGTCCATGCAACCGACACCACCATCACCAACGGCACAGTGCCGCGGTGGAGGGCTAGAGGGTTATGGAACCATTCGAAAAAAGTTCCTTCGTGACGGAGTATTTATCTCAATTCCGAGATTCGCCAATGAGTAGGTCTACTGCGTCACGCTTCAGCTGATCAAGACGCTGATCCACGCTACACAAAATGTTGTAGGTAACAGATAATGCTCCCTCGCACATCGGATATTACACCATGAATAAGTCGGGTTGAATGAATCTTGACAGACCAGCTATAATGTCGCTTTAAGATGTCGTCTTACATCCTACGAACTATTACAGCATTCTGATGCCTTCTCAAGCCTACAGAAACATGAAGCCACTACTGGAACATCCGCAACCGCCGCAGCTTTCTTCAATTGCTGTGATATCATTTGAGCTTCCTTGGTACGCCCCAATTGCACGAGGCATTCATGATACCCATGAAGCCCCCAAATATTATTTGGATGCTGATGGGCAGAGTCTTGACCCTCTTCCAGCCCCAGGTCTTGCGCGTACACCTCCGCCGCCTCCTCGACACGACCTTGTTCAAGAAGAAGGGCGCCATAAGGGTGTCTCGCAGGCAACATCCAGGCCCAAGGCTCCGAATAAATAAGTCCATCGTCACGTTTGATAGCGAGCCGTAGACTTTCGAATGCCTCGTGGTAATTCCCGCGGCGGTATTGGAGCTCGCCGTCAAGCATGGCCGCTGCGACTTGGAGGATATCGGTAACTTTGTTAGGGAACTCAAAGCGAGTTTCCGGAACGCGAGCAGTAGCTTCGTGGAAGAGTCTTGCTTCTTTCTCTGCTTCCTCGAGGCCCTGAGTCGCAGCCCACGCAATAGCTTTGCCATAATATGTCGTCGCTGTAAGAACGCAGTAGAGAGCTTTGTCCTTGGGAAAAGACAGCCTCTTAAGCTCCTCCCACATACCGAAGCGAATCAGTACGTGAATTCGGACGGATGCATATGATTCAGTCTAATCGGCCATAGGGGGAGATTTGACATTTAGTAAGTCATCGGTTATAATCGCCTCCATCTCGCTCACAGCCTGCAACGCCTCGGTCGACTGCCCGCTCATCATGGCGGCGTAAATCAGTGTGTGGTAATCGTGGAACCGATAGATGTTGTAAAATACTCGATGACCAGGTCTCTGCTTGGCAAAGTACTTGTTATTCGCAACTGATGCTCTTGCGTTGGCTTCGACTGCCTTTCCATACTCTCCAATAAGTATGTCGATATGGCTAGGCATATGCAGCATATGACCAGCCTCCGGAACTAGGTGTCGTAGCTTATTGCTCGCCTTGATAGCGGCTTCTGGGGTGTTTGACATTTCCATCAAGTGAATGAACATGTGCAAGACACCAGGGTGATGGTCCGCGCCAGGCTGCTTCATGCCCAACTCGAGGATCTCTTTGACCTCCAGGACAGGCGTGTCTAGATTAGGTCTGCCAGTTCGAGGCTCATATAGCTGCCAAGGGGCCATGTTCATCAGAGCGTCAGCAGCAAGCGTGGTGATGTCTAGATCTTCGGCACCGAAGTCAAGGTAGACTGTTCTCATTCGTTCGGCATAAGCTTTCATCGACGGACCGAAGTCACCGTCGGGTATCTCAGCAGCAGGAAACCGTTGCTGGATGGCATCGATAAGTGCCTTTTCAACAGGAGATGCACCGTCAGCCAGCTCGCCGGCTTTTAGTGCCATTGTGTGGCACGTAGCAAGGGAGACCTTAAGATCAAGCGGGTCGAATGCCTGCCACTCCTTGTTGTAATTGGGGCCCGAGGCAAAGGCAACTCCCCAATAGCCCATAGCACATTCTGGGTCATGTGCGATAACTTGGTTGAAACAGAAGGCCGCCTCTTCGTGATTGAAGGAGTAGGCCCAAGTCAATCCGCGGTCGAACCAAATCTGGGCATCTTGACTTGTGGTTGTGATGGCGCGGGTAAAATCGCCAAGGTCGAAGTACTCCTCAGTTGGGCTAATCGCCGCTACGGTTTGCGCATTCATGCTAGCGAGCCTTGTTGGCGTTTAAGGAGGGGAAAGATAGGACACGAAAGACTTCGACGGTGGAAAGGTAGTTGAAGAACGAAGGGAATTCAATGGAAAGTAGGAGAACGTTGATTTCCTGAGGATGAGGTGACACGGAAGTTTTTCAAACCCGGATAATGAATCCTTTAGACGCTAACGAATACGGACCATTTCAGTAACAAAAGGTCCTACCAATTGGGGTAGTCTGAGGATCGTCTCGAATCAACTTCCACTTCTGGTAAGTGCTGATATTCGCCAGTTCAATGTGAAGGAACAAGTTTTGCAGTGGTGAAAAGGCGGAGGATCACTACCCACACCCGGCACCTACGAAAAGAACTTTCCATGTGGATAGAGACGGTGCCTTTTTCTTCCAACATGTGGATCTCCGTTAGTACACTACTCAGCGGGTTCTGTAGCAGGCTTATGGAAAGCCACCACGGCTGGCGCGGGAAAATATTTCACTTTGCTGAGGATCACACACGGAGAAAATGCAAGACTCTTCGTAGAGAGAAAATACTGTAGCGCTTAGTAGCAGGCAACCATACCTCATTTGAGGCCCCAACGGAGACAAACAGTAGCTCCCAGTACAGGGGAATGAAAATAAAAATTAGATAAGTTCAACCTGGACTCTACCTATTCCTTATAAGATATCAATGTTACCCACTTTGTGCCTACCCAGTCCATATTTTATCGTATTAATCAGACCAAAGCACCAATCTTGGGTTAAATCAACTCTTTAGTCCATTTCGCGGTACCCTCACTCTTAGCATATATCGCTAGTGCCCTGTGACACGCGGCAATGCTTTCAAGTTTCATCCACCAGTCACCACGTAGGTCTGATTTCAGGGACCTTGGTAATGATTACCAAGATACCTACATCGTAAACTGTACGTAAGGTATTCCATGCGGGACATAATAAGAAGTGAAGTTACCAAGCGTGCATTTGAAATACTCGGGATATGTGAATGATTTCGTGAATCCAGACTTCTCATAGGTCTTGTTTGCCTGCTTGGAGCACGGCATCGCTATGCTTGGTAATTGGCTCCATCGCTGGTAAGCCGCCACGTCCCTTTTTATGGCAAATTTTCCATTGGTTACAGATGAGCTGTCGAGTTGTTCCTGGATTGCCGACAAAGTTTGGTTGAACATAGACAAGGGTTGATTGATCTGGGACTCCAGAGACTGTCGAAGTAAGGCTAGTTTCCCGGAAAGCTCGGCATCTGAAGGCTGAGAAAGCTCGGTCCTGACTTTTAGTCCTGCAGGCATTTGTTTGGTCGTCTTATCATATCCTGTTGTGGGTTAGCTTACATGTTTATAAACCCCATGTCATTTAGGAATGTTTACCCGGAACACAAGTTTCTTCATTGCACATCTTCTTTGGCTCCTTTGCGGTGGGCATGGGCGTTGTGTCTTTTTCTTAGATTTGCACTTGTTGTACTATACCATCAAGGTATTAGTTGACAAGCTCAGTAGTCGTATAAAGTACCTTACCTTGGATTCAGAGACTGTTTTCGTGGTGACGTTGACGCCGGTGGGCACAGTGAACTGGAATTTGCAAGTCGATAGATCCTTCAAGCCTGTGCATGTTTGTGCAAGAGTGGGTTGTGTGTCGGCTGCATACACTTGTAGTACATATGACAGCGATTGAAGGAAAACGACTTGAAGCCACATGATGAATTGTCGTCGAATAAGAATATGAGAGATGATTGTGTTGAAGCGAGGATACGAATGGCAAGGATCTCTACGTTATATACATAGAGTTTTACTAGACTGAGTCGAACCCCTGAATCCGGCTTTCAGCTTGCCATACAGCCCAGAGGGGCTTGAGCGCTTAATATCGCCACCTGTGCCTGCATATAGCATTGTAGAGGAGCCTGGAGACTAGGTCGTACATCACCTACCAGATAGGTATAGATACAAGCGGCAGACCGCCATCGGACCTCGTGACCGGTATATCAATCTAGTCCTCTCCCTAGCGCTGTGTGCAAGGCAGGCCTGGACCAATAGGCGTTGCGCCGTATTCCCGAAAGATTCAAACAAGACTATAAACTTAGCCTTCTATGTAATTGTGGCTGATATGGGATCGACGAGGCCGGCCGAACTATCGGTGGCGTTCTCGATATGATCATTCCAATGCGTAGGTGGCCTTTCATGATCATGAACCTATGCATCAGAGGGGCCACAGGGGCACTGGAGCATTCAAAGATTCATTGTTGCTCACAAATGCTTGTCGAGTCAATAGTTCAGAGGCCGTGTAGTCACAAGATACCCACAATATTCACAATATGCAAGCAAGCCTCGAAGTTGAATTATCGCCCTTTATCCCGAACTGGTCCGCATAAATAGTGCTAAGGAGCACCGTGCAGAATAAGAATTCATGAATATCCGCCTGATGGCAAATTCGATTGCACCTTTTTGACAAAGATGGTGGGTTCAACACGAGCGATGTTGGCCACATAGATGCGGATCGCTGTCCCTGCCTTGCGGATCAAAGCACGAGACCATCAATTGTGGCAGAAACCTTTTTCTCCACAAGGTCGAGATCTTCGTCGCCTCGACGGACCAATTGCTTAGAAGTTAGTCTTTTTAACAGGGTGCTGTGTACTTTGAGTGTACATACTTTGATGGTTTGTAGCAGTCGCTTTGATATTGCGAAAGTGAGACGGCCGATTATTATCAGTCCCAGATATCTCAGCTAGTGCAGCAAGATCTCATAGTATATTTACTACCCGCCATCGAGTCATCTTAATTATCCAGATAACGGCCAAAATGGTTCTCACTACTCACAATCTTTCATCCGAGATACTCACTAGGATAATGCGCGATTTTAGGGAATACTCTAGACATCACGCTCCTGTGCGAGCAGAGACCAGAATAATAAGGACAAAGACAAAGACTTGCTGTGAAAGATCGGATTGAATGTTTACTGGGATTCAAAGATCGGCATCTGAAGACTTTCGCCTGGCGTCCAGCAAAGCATATATGCTCACTGCCGACGGCAAAATAATTACTAGTTAGTTATATTATTGGCCTCAAATAAGATATAAGGGCATGCCCTTAGTCTTTACAAAGAATATATATATTTCCCCATCTCGAGCATAATAACCTTATGCGCGTATAGTTACCAAAATCAAGGTTTCAAGCTATATAGCAAGAAATCCTATCCCTCAGCAATATAACTCTTCTTCCCTCCGTTAAGGGCTATAAAAGCCTGCTCTTCTTCCCTCGATGATCCAGCTCAATAATAACAAGCACGCCTAAGTCAAGATGGCCACACCAATTCAAACCGTTCTCGGCAACCAAGAGGGGTTATATTATAGTGGCTGCTAAAACAAAGCTTGATCTGATGAAGGATCTGATGAAGGTTTCGGGGGATTATGCAGTCTTGAAGAGGGGCCGAAAAGTCAATATCACATGAGGTTGATGACACGTTGGTTTTGAACACAGTATGCAAAACAATTGCGATACTTTAGTTGGAATCAACACGTGACATCTCGCCTACTTACTTGAAAATTAGGTTCACAGGAACAATCCTTTATGCGAGACCCTGGCTATAGTAGTGGGGTGTCGTGTTTCGTGGCATCTTTTGAGAAGCGCCCCTCAACCCGGCAGTTCAATCCGTAGAATCCCACTCCGAATGGGCTTGCATGCTGCATCAGTTGTCGGTTGCCTCTCCATTTTGAGTGGTTCATTAGTGATTGTGCCCCATGATGCACAGACGAATATGCAAAAGACGTGTGACAATACTACCCTGTGCTTCCAATCAGGTTATGATAGCGGGGACAGCATCCAAGGGTTTGACGGTAATAAAAAGGACCAAGGCCCTAGCCAATCAGTCTCCCCTCACTTCTGAACTGTCTGCGATATTTTCTTTTTCTATCTTCCGCTGCAACATGCCTGACAGCAGTCCCAAAAGTGGTTCTTCGAAATCGTCTCGATCTACTCGAAGAGATGTACCCTCTGCCACGCAGAACATCGAGGTCGACGATGTCATAGAGGAGGAGGACGAGAGCGATGCTGGCCTTGGCACTGACGCTGAAAGCTCCACGGCTTCCATTACGTCGAGCATCCTTCACTACCGCACCATCAACGGCAGGACTTACCATAGCGAGAGGGGAAATGCGGCCTATTGGTAATAAGACGCTCATTTACTAGACAGGGCATAACTGATAGTTTTCCAGGGGTTCCAACGACGAAGCCCAAAGTGAGGCCATGGATATTGCGTGCGATGCCCTTGGCTCAATTTTGTGTCTTTTTATTCTCCAGCTAATATTTTTAGACATCATATGTTTACTCTTTCGCAAGACGGTGAACTTCACCTGGCTCCGCTGAGAGATAATATCCAGGTGAGTCGAGGCGCCATCGCAAGTTATTTGATCTTATGCTAAACTGGGTCTTTGTCACTGTCTAGAAAGCTCTCGATGTAGGGTGTGGAACAGGTATATCATTACCATCAATTATATCGCGTCAAAAGTCAATTTGCTAACAATAATTCTAACTATGTAGGAATATGGGCAATGTGAGTGGCACCAGGTCCTTGCAAGGAATGCGGATGGTTTGCTGAACAGACAGTGATTTCGCCGACAAGTACCCTGGTTGCGAAGTTATTGGCACCGATATTTCGCCTATCCAGCCCCCATGGGTCCCGCCGAACTTGAAATTGTAAGACCTGCGCCCTTCCCCCACACGCGACGATTTCTAATTTGCATATCAGCGAAATCGACGACTGTAACCAAGATTGGACTTTCCCTCCAGAGACATTCGACTACATCCATTTCCGCTATTTGGTTGGATGTATTCCTGACTGGAACAAGCTCTTCGAAGAAGCCTACAAGGCTCTGAAGCCGGGCGGCTGGATCGAAAGCTTTGAAGCCTCACCAACTGTTGAGAGTGACGATGATACTGTAAAACCAGACTCGGCGATGGCTCAGTGGGGAACTATCTTTATCCAGGCTTCAAAGAAGATCGGCAATACATTCACAGTTATTGCTGATGATATCCAGAGGCCGGCGCTGGAGAACGCTGGCTTTGAAGATATCGAGCAATGGGACTCAAAGGTAAAGCCATATACCGCGTCATCCTGGAAAATACTAACATTATTCCTTCGCAAAGCTGCCCTTGAATCCTTTTCCCAAAGACCCTAAGCTCAAGGAAATAGGTCAATTCGGAGAGCTCTTCAGTACTCAGGATACCGAAGGGTTTGTCCTATTTGTTGCTAACACTCTTGGCTGGACTGCAGAAGAAGTTCACGTGTATATCGCCAAGTTCCGACGGGAAATCAAAGACAAGAGGAATCATCCGTATATTCGCTTGAGGACGGTTTGGGCAAGAAAGCCAGAGTGAACAAAAGATGCTCTATCACCAACCTGCTGGCGCAGTTTATGGGAGATCAAAAGCTGCAAATCAGGTGGTTCAGTATCATTCCGCATGTAGTATCTCATGTTTCTAACCAAATAATGGAAGTGCTCAACAAATACAGAGGATGTCAGTTAAGATTTGAGAAGTTGGGTTAGTGTTCAGTGAATATGGCGACGCAAGAGTGATGTACCGGAGTGAATCTTCCAATGCTCTTTCATGGCGAGGTGACCAATATGTGAACGACAAGTGTTTAATTAAGCATCTAGATATTTTTAGCTGTGTTTTAGCCTGGAATCCGCTGGATCTAACTGCAATCATTCTCGGACGCGGGGTAAATCAACCTCGTAAACTGACCCTTATTTGCATCCGGTAACAATGTACTTATTGGGAATAGCTGCAAGGATGTGATGCCCTGTTCTAGTATCCCAAAGCGAGCCATGGCGTCATTGGTCACCGAAGCACTATTTTACAGCTTCAGAAGTTATTAGCCCACGCCTCTGGTCAGATCTTATAAGATAGAGTTACCCCCGCCTGGTGATTCAATAATATCAGCCCCCTTATGTCGTTTGCCCACTTCGATCAATCCCAATAGCAACCTTCACCATGACTCTCCCAGCAACGTTTCCCATGAGAGTGGCAAACAATAAGATTGTTCAAGTGCCTTCGGTCGGATTTGGAACATTCGCAGCCGGTAAATTCAACGCTCCGGGATTCCTCAATCTGCGTGGCTTTTACTAACTATTTACCAGAAAATCCTGACTGGTGTACCGATGCTGTTGCTACCGCCTTAAAGGCAGGTTATAGACATTTGGACACGGCGTGGGAGTATGGGGTAGGATGAACCAAAATTCGTAACGCGCCACGTACTCATTTTGTACAGGTCGAGGCTCAAATTGCCCAAGGAATCCGTCAATCTGGCGTTCCTCGATCGGAAATATTCATCACCTCAAAATTCTGGCCGCAATTCGCGGCCCCTGAAAACGTCGAGAAAGCTCTAGACATAACTCTCGAGGCGTTGGAAACCGACTACATTGATCTGTTCCTAGCACACTTCCCTGTGGCGATCAAGCCCGCTGGGAATCTATTCAAAGCGAGAAATTTCCTCGGCGCGACTCCTAAAGACCAGAAAGCCGCAACTGACAAAAATGGAAACTATGTGCCAGATCCTGAGCATTGCTCTGGGAGTTTGGCCAAATTGAACGGAGGAGAAGGGAGTTTTGTCCCGACGTGGCTTGTCATGAAAGCTCTTGTACAAAGTGGCAAATGTCGAGCGGTAGGCGTATCCAATTTCGAAATTGAGCATCTCGAGGAGTTACGGCCACATGCTTCGCACGATGATGTACCCATCTCATGCAACCAAGTCGAAGCACATCCATGGTTTCCAAACAATGATCTGTTAGATTTAATGAGAACACAAGGCATACTCGCCACAATCTATAGTCCCTTCGCCCCGAGGGCATTTCCTGCTGATGGGCCAACATCCGGAGAACCTTTCAGACCTAAGGGAGTTTTACTCATCGACGAACCAAGTGTAAAGGATATTGCCCGCCGAAATGAAATGGACGTCGGACAAGTTTTGCAAAGCTGGGCGGTACAGCGTGGAACGATCCCGCTCGCCAAAAGTCAGAATCCAACAAGGATCCAGAGCAATCTCTCTGTCCGAGAATTGCCCCAGGACGACTTGCGACTGCTTGAAGCTCTCGCTTTTCCTGGATTGAGTGGGAAATCTTTCGATGCCAACGTGTTTTTCCCAGGTGTCAAGTTAAGAAATACATGAGGACTTCATAGAGCAGAATACAATGCTTTGCTGGAGTTTTTGGGTGTCTCGAGCTTCACAGACGAGTCGATGGAGTGTTTGGATTGGTATCGGCTCATTTGAGAAAGCGGACGCTTTGTCTCTGGTTAGTTAATTCTTATCTTTGCAAGACTATTGTGATCGTCAATGTCGCAAACATAACTCGGTCTTGTTCCAGGTGGGGGGTTAGTATCACGTCAATTTGTTGGGGTATGGTGAGACATTGTGCTGTATGTCGTCATTTCAGCCCTCCTATTAAAAAGATACTTGCCTCCTATGAGTAAATAAATCACTACTTGTATTTGTTCTACCTCAATTCCAAGTGCAGCTACTCTCATTGACGTCATGCTTTCTATGAGCTTTAGAAGGACCCTACCTCGGGGTTCGGGCTATTTGCGAACTAGCCTTCGTTTTCCCTCTACCCGTTCAATCTCTCGCCTTCGAGTACCAGACACGGCCAGCCTTCCCAAGTCGACTCAACAAACCATTCAAGCTCACCACGGTGATAATTGGACCAGGGCCCTGGCGCTGAATCCCGACACCCTTCGCCGCTTCGTCACTCACTACGAAGATCTGTTTACAGACCAAACAACCAAGCTAGAGGCTGTTGACCGTGAGATTGTTGCCGTCGTTGTCAGTCACACAAATGGCTGCGGCTTTTGTCAAACACACCACACGCACGGTCTCACGAACGCCCTAGGCAACGACAAGGCGGCAAAACTCAGAGCGAAGAAGATTGCACTCGATTGGCATCTTGTGAGAGACTTGAATGAGAAGCACAAGGCCCTGGCAGCGTTTTCAGAGCTTCTAGCCTCAAAGCCCAGGGAAGTGGGAAAGCAGCAGTTGAACGACTTGAAGGAAGTGGGCTATGAAGAGGAACAGATTGTAGAGATTATAGAGGTGGTTGGCTGGTTTTCACATTCGAACCGACTGATGATTGCGTTGGGAGTTGAGATTGATGACAAAAGCCTTGAATAGCAAAGTCAGGCCAGAGGTTGACTAATGGGTCAAATATTTCGCCTAGCTATCTCTTGCTTCGGTATTTAGTTATGCAATATTCAAACACCTAAACTTTCTGTTTTATTCTCCGCCGCTCCGGCCTCCTAGATCATCCAAGTGGACTCAAGTTTATCTTTTACTTTAAACTCGCACTTTTCTAGAGCCTTGGTTTAAACAAAGTGTCGGTTTCCTGTTTCATGATGGCGAAAAGGCTTCAGGGTCCTGGAATAAGTTAGGTTTCCCCTTTCCTCCATTATCCAGTTCCGGCGGATCCAGAAATTGTGGCTAACGGTCGACTAACGCAACTAGCCTGCTAACGGACTTTCAGCCAGTCTCGTAGCCACGTGCATGTAAATAGCGACGGTCGTGTCTTCGGGGGCGAACGCTGTGGAGGCCATCAGGCCTTCAATGAGTCTATGCATGGCCCAGAACCAGTCCGACGGAAGGCCAGTTGGCTCCTGAATATGTGATCTAGATTTGGCTTTGAGTAATATCAGTTATGCAAAGACTCGGCTATGCTACACTTATTTGTGGTTTATTTACTCATCCCCCCAGTACAAGGGGTAAACGTCAATAGGCCAAAGTAGATAACAGCCTACGGTTCAATTAAAACAGATAGTAATCTCATCCTGAGCTTAAACCCTCTGGATACTACAAGGCGGATCCTGCCTCCTCCTTACGCGCCCCCACCTATCTGGTACGTGAAATATAGCTTGTTAGGTTCAACACTTTATCCGTCTCGAAATTAAGAACTATATCAAGCTTACATCAAACATGGATTAAATGGCGCCTGAATTATGACCTCTCGCTCCGCAAAGATGATAGCCCCCTATTGCGCTGGAATTCGGACCTTCAAAACCAAATCCAGCCACATCCAGAACAGCCACATCTCGGCCTGGAAGACCCATTCCGCTCTTGGGGTAAGTTTTTATTTTGGATAGAGTTAAAGAGTGGGTATTCTCAGGTACGGCCAGGCACAGGTGGAGAATAAGCTAAGCCCAAAAGCAGATCACGATCGTTTCTGGCGTTACAGCATTCCAGCTTACATGATTCACACAAAACTGTTATGAGAGTAGTCCGTCCAACGTGCTGCATCTGTCCTGTGGGCTTTTGTACTGAGAACTAATAAAACCCCCGAGATTTATCACCAGACATCCAGATTACTATCGTACTCTGACCACCTCTTTCTTCATCATGGTCAACCTTAAAATTATTACCCTCGCGGTAACTCTCTTTCTGGGTTGTGGACTTGCAGTTCCTGCTTCTTCTCCTGCTCCTGTCGCCCAGCCTGGAGCAATCATCCCAGGCAGTTACATCGTCACTCTCAAGCCCGGAGTTGATGCTGTTAAAGCCAAAAGTCACATCAGTTGGGTCAAGGATGTGCACAAACGAAGCCTTACCAAGCGTGACAACGACAAGGGAGTTGATAAGACCTATCATAGCCAGTCTGGTTTCCAAGGTTACTCCGGATCATTCGACCATTCCACTCTGAAAGAGATCCAAAAAAGCCCCGAGGTGAGCTGACAAACGCTGCTACCGACAAAGAACGAATGCTTATCACTGTACATAGGTCGCGACGATAGAACCTAATCGTGTCTGGAAAATCTCCCATGTTCAAAAGCGCAGCCATGATAAGAGAGGCGAGATCACTCAGAAAAGGTCTACTTGGGGGCTCGGCACCATTTCCCACCGAAAGAAGGGCTACAAAGACTACATCTACGACGATTATGCTGGCACCGACACGTACGCCTATGTAGTTGATACCGGCGTAAGAATCACACATACTGAATTTGGCAAACGCGCCAAGGCTGCTTGGACAAACTGGAAAGGCGACAACGCGGACGATGTAGGACACGGAACCCATGTCGCTGGGACCATCGGCGGCAAGACCTACGGTGTTGCTAAACAGGCTACTATAATGGCTGTCAAGGTTTTCCAGGGTGAGGATTCCGATACATCTATTGTTCTAGCTGGTTTCAATTGGGCAGTCAACGATATTATTAGAAGGGATCGCACATGGAGGGCTGTTATCAACATGTCCATCGGGGGATCCAAATCCGTCGCCCTCAATAAGGCTGTCGATAATGCCTCCAAGAACGGTGTTGTTACCGTTGTCGCTTCTGGCAATGAGAACCAAGATGCAGCCAGGAGCTCACCTGCTTCTGCTGCGAGCGCCATTACTGTTGGAGCGATTGACTCGAAGTGGGCTGTTGCTGATTATTCCAACTGGGGAAAGACGGTTGACATACTCGCTCCAGGAAACGCCATCATCTCGGCGGGTATTAAGTCGGACACAGCTAATTTTGAAGACGAGGGAACTTCCATGGCATGTCCTCATGTTGCTGGCCTTGTTCTGTATGCGATGAGTGTGGATGAGGTTGAGGGAGTCGATGATATCACATGGTGGCTGAGGGATTTGGCTACTCCCAAAAAGATTACAGGAAACCTTCATGGCTCTCCTAATCTGATTGCGAATAACGGCAACTATGTACAATAATTTCTTAGGTCGTTGTTTTGTTTCTTGATCTTACTGGCTTTTTAGTTGCTGGTCAACTATCAACCTTTTTTTTGTCTGTTCAACCTGATTATTTCTGTCATTCTCACCATCATCAGCGGCAAGACTCTATCAAGATCGACCAAATTGATGTGCCTAAGAATTGTCTCAGTTAACGCAATCTTTTCCCTCTCCTCTCTTCTCTCATTCGCAAAAGAAAGCATGGAGACGCGCATCACTGATACTCATTGGTTCGCTTCACTCTGATAAGAAGGTGGTCATCCCGTATCGATACCCCGGTTCCGTACGAGGCTGGCCGCGGAATGCATCCGGCCATTGAAAGTTGATGTATCGCGTGGCTATTTCCAGCACTAAGCCCTTAGACTGACGATCACAGTCCGAGCGCCTGGTATTTTCTCGAGATTCACAAGAGAAGGTTCGACTAACGACGCCACGGCTCAGCACTTGTCCACTTGCGTCTAGCCCATCAATTTTGGCGTTACAGCCGAACGTCCGGTGCTATCAGGGGAAATAAGAGATGGATGTCGTAATCTCAACGAAGTAGGATGGATATAAACCCCCCTCTTTCACATTGAGTCGGTCGGAAATGAAATTTTCGTAACTTTCAGATTCCATCCGACATCGAGTATCTATCGAAATGGCTAGTGAACCATTGAACACCCCAGCGTTTACTCTGCCACCCGCTCCAACGCCAGCGTGGGAAGTTTTGCAGAATCTCGAGCAAGCCCAAGAGGTCAGATACTCCCCCCATGATGCTGCAATCCTTGCTGATTGATGCTTAGAATGAGGACCAAGCGGACGAGGATGAAGTCGATGATGCAAACACCAATGTCCACACCGACTCTGACCTAGACTCTGCTTTAGGATCTAACTTGGCAGATTCTACTTATTCACTGGGCTCCAGTATTATGGAGTACCGAACCATGCATGGCAGAACCTACCATTCTGATATAGGAACTGCCCAATACTGGTGGGCGATTTTGACACTCTACCTCAGCTCTAGCTGACGCTCTGTAGGGCATCGAATGATGAACAAGCAAGCGATTCGCTGGACATTGCGTGAGTCAGGCTCCAGTTCAAAGAATACAGTTCTTTGCTAAGATACAGCCATCATTTCACCCTCCTGCTACTGGAGGACAAGCTTCATCTAGCACCTTTGGGACCCGATATCCAGGTTGGTCACAACTAACCCAGGTCCCTCACCTACATGTAGTTCACTGACTTCCCCGATAGAGAGTCCTTGACATTGGAACAGGAACAGGTAAGACTTTTCTGACCATCCATACGAGTTTTGAGGCTGACTAGATGCCAGCTATCTGGGCTATGTAGGTTATGCGCGAGTAGTTACATGACTAAGGCTCACAGTAATAAATAGCGACTTTGCCAACGAACATCCTGATGTGGAGGTAGTCGCCACTGAAATCAGTCCCACTCAACCAAGCTGGGTCCCTTCCAATCTACGACTGCAAGTCCCACAAGAGTCATAGCACAGTGACAACAACTAACAACTCGCAGAGAAATCGAAGATTGCAACGACGAATGGACCTTTCGCCCCGATACCTTTGACTTTATCCACATGCGCTTCATGCTAGGTAGTATCACGGATTGGACTGCCACTTTTAATGAGGCGTTTACGGCCTGTGCTCCTGGTGGCTGGATCGAGAGCTACGAGGTCTCTTCGACTATGGAAAGTGATGACGATTCTATCCCAGATGGAAGCGCAATGCAACGTTGGGGTCAGGTATTTGAAGAGGGTGGTCAAAGAGCCGGACGAAGCTTCGCTATTATCCAGGAGGACGTACAGAGGAAGTCTATGGAAGAAGCAGGTTTTGTGAATATTCATGTTGAGGATCTCAAGGTAACGTGTTATTCCAAGCTTTGCGTGCAGAATCTGGCTAACAGTTCTTCATCAGGCGCCAGTCGGAGGTTGGCATACAGAGCCAAGGCTCAGACAGGTGGGCCAGTACATGCAGGCAGCCCTGGAGAGAGACTACGAGGGCTATCTCCTCTTCCTAGCCTGTGAGCTTTTGGCATGGACCGAAGACCAAGTCAGGGTTCTCTGCGCTCAGCTTCGACGTGAGATTAGATCACGCCAACATCATCCTTATTTCAGGCAGAGGATTGCGTACGGCCAAAAGCCTGAGCTGTAGATGGACAGTAGATGTTGTCAAGTTTGACAGAGTTTTGGGCACAACTGAAGCGAGTACCAGTTCCTCCTAATATATTTATCTCCATAGAGTCGAGTATTGTAATAAATAACAGGATCAATTTGTATTGTACTACTGTGGGGTATCGACTCATCAAGTGTATGACAAGAGAGTCGAAAGGTATCGCAATGCCCGAAAGTTCTTAATTAGAGATGTTTCCGTCGAAGGTGTCATCCACAGTTATTTTGACTGATTAACTGTCAAGTGCCTCTTTAAAACACAGGATACTATCACTGCAAGTAGCTCCTGGTAGTGAATCAAACGTGCTGCTTCCCAGAACTGCGGTACGGTACTGACATCAGTATAAGAATCTGACGGCTATGATTCTTGACCCAGCATTATGAGTTGAAACACTAACAAAACCACCATTTATGTCCTTTACAGCCTTGATACATTCCTAAGTGCCGCCCTTTGTATTATTGACCCTTCATCAGTTCACAGTCGTGAAGGACTAATAAAGCAAGCTTTGATCCTTCAAACACAACAAAACCCACGTCATCGTGCTAAATGAGTTCACACCCAACCCTATATGCGATGTCCCTATTTATTGAGCCCTTTCAAACTCACTCAGGCGATGCTGAGCGGCGTCGCTCCTTCTTCTCTTGACGTCGTTTGCTCTCTTCGACCATGTGACCATCACAAATACCATAGTATGTGAAAACGGGCGGTGCCTCTGAAGGTATAGGGGTTTTCACATTGATGAAGACCAACTCTCGAGGGATCTTGAGAATCATGTAGTTGTCATCAATGAACTGAACATCCAAGGTGGAATCGCCTACTCTGAGTTGATAGGGTTTAGTACTTGGCAGCTTTGGGGGGATGAATCTATGCAGATAACCGATGGTCTCAGAGATCAAATAGATGTGCCCCCCAAGTTGTTTCTGCTTTCGCTCTGGTCTGTCGCATTTGTCCTCGTCGTATTCGTCGTCCGAATAAAATTCGATGTATCTAGTAGGGGCAACTTCCGGAGGGCAATGTTTTACATGGTCAACTGACCATATCTTGAACATTCTGCCTCCGATGCGTTTGAGTGGAGAGGGCTTCTTTTTTGAGGCTTGTAGTTTCGCCAAAACTTCTTTGACTTGATTCTCGTAACGTGTCTCGAACTCAAGGTCCTCGCTGAGGTTGTCGTCGCGGTATTCTTTTTGTTCTTTCAACTCCTCTTTTCGTTTCTTTCGCTCGCGTTTCATCTGATAATAACCGTCTATGTCGGAACCACCATCAGAATCCGATGAATCATCGGACTCTGGCTCAAAACCATCATGCTTGGTGCAATCTTCGTTGCTGTCGTACTCGCAACCATTCTCAGAAGAGCAAGATTGCTCGCTTTCAAGGTCTGAAATGTCTTCGTCATAGTCCTCGGGCTTTGTGGGCCACCTATCGAGGCTGGTTCGACCGCGACTTCTTGCGATGCTTTAGACCCTATGGTACCATGCCGGTCATGATCCGTACATCTTTCTGGGTGTGTAGAGGGCAGGAATTATGACAATTAGATTGGAGGCTGGTAGAGAAGAACGAGATTTGCAGAGCTGAACCTCGGCGGGCGAGTCGACCAATTAAAGTGATGTTATTGCTTTTGCCCATGGATCCACTTGCACTCTGAATGTAAAATCGTGCCAATTGGAAAGCACCGGATGAGGGTAAATAATGTTCCGGGATTGTGCTTGGCGCTTGCTGATTATACGTAAACTACTTCAGGGTAGAGGAGTTTGGCCGCATAGAATCATGTATTAGCATTAACGTAATACCTATATAACCCATTCTTGAAGTGAATCGTGTGATAGATTAGCCGCCCAAGTTATTGATCATGCATATAACCCAACACTTTGTGCACACTGAATGTTTCAACTCGATTTCTCATGACGAGGTTTTGAAAAATCAACCTGCACGTACTTGTAAAGAAGATTTCTTGTGGATCTGGTTACGAGTGATGATTCTGCCAAACATGATTTTACTGACCAGGCTCAACATGTCATTGATTGATGAATAGAACACCCGAATAGAAGAAATCAACAAAATTAAATCAAGTGCTCTTATTAAATATATTACAAAGTTGTGCGAGACGATATCTCACGCCCATTAGGCATCCTAGCTATGGTCAACGAGGGCCCAAGTATGATCAGCCACTGTTTTCCTTTCCTCTTCACTCCAGACCTTCTTCCCCTGGATCACCTTGCCATGGTTATCAATGCAACTCCAAAATGTACCCTGCTTCTCTCCTTCTTCAGCACTCTTGTAGACTCCTTCCAGCAACCTCTCGGCACACTGCTCGGGAGAAGTTCCGATCAGTTTCGCTGCAACTTTCGCGACAGACCTGAAATACCAAGTTGAATTCTTCGATGTCGATGTATCGACAACCCCGGGGTATGCATGCACGAAAAACCGTTTGCTTCCCTCCCCTTGGCCGTTTTGAAGGAGAGCATGATGCTGTACCATAGCATCGTTCATGCAAAGGCAGTGATTCGCTGCATTCTGTAGGCCGAAGTTGTTTTTCAAGTCGAGATCCTCCCAATTTAGTTTTGAAGGGGCGCCGTTCAGCGCATCTAGAACAACAAGAACCTTCGCATCTTGACTCAGGATGGGGCTTAGTTCCCTGATCAAAAGTTGTCGTCCGTAGTAGTGCAATGCCATCTTTCGGTCGATTCCCTCGGGCGTTTCCGTGCGTCCAGCAAATGACATAATTCCTTGAGTCATAACGAGAAGGTCAAGCGTGCCTTTTTGGTTGTTGGCTCGAAATTCTTGGGCGAACTCCTTCAAAGAGTGCATAGAGGTTGCATCGACAGCACGGAAAGAAACATTTCCGGCAGGCATGACTTGAGGTTTTGTACGGCCGACGATAGTTATCGCGGAGAATTGATAATTCGCCGAGGAAGCAAGACGGCTGGCGATGCCATAGCCTATGCCGCTGGTGCCGCCTACAACAAGGGCGTTTGATCCTGATATTATCTTGTTCATGTTTGTGGTAGAAGATAGAAGTAGTGCTTAGAAAAGAGATGTTTGAGTGTGTGAGTTTCTGGGGAGAATAGAGTGTATGTTTTATGATTGTATGATCAGAGAAGGAAGAAGGTTTTATACGGCGGAATGCAGTATCTTAACATGTCTAAATACGAAATTATCACCGCAAAAGAGTGCTGGCGCCATCGTAACGACGGGTGTTAATTGGGCCCCGAATCCGAAAAACCGCTAACTCCGTCAACCTGCATAAGAGAACTTATCGAGCGTCACTGATTCGCTAGAGATGCTCATCCCTGCAGAGAGTGGAGAGCGGCTGACGCCAGCAGGCAAAATGGCTGTCGCCAGCATTTAACGGGTGACCAAAGGATTGGTCTCAAATTGGATCAATACATGCTATTTATGCTTATTCGGACACGTTGAATCTCGGATAACCCGAATGCTGACACTTGAATTGGCTCATGCAGAGGGGGCGGAGTGGAAGTCTGAAGATAACTAAAAGTAAAACGCGGCCTAATGATCAGCAGAATTCTTAGGACCCTGGTTGCTCTGATTAGATTAGATAAGACAAGCATTCCTTTCTGGAGCAGACGTTCTGAAGATGTGATTGGCCGCTGTAAAATCGACTGTATGGAGGAAAAGAATATGTAGAAAAATGTCAATTTAGGAAGATATACTATTTGTTTTGATTTAGAACACTCAGTGTATCAGTCGAACTTGCCAACTCGCTTTTAATGCTTGTGAGAGTGCACGCAAGCACCGCGAGGTTGAAGCACTTGCAAAGCCCTTCGACCTTCCACTGACAAGCCCCTTCCTTGGAATCCACCAATACTTCGCTTGCTAATAGTGGCAGAGATAGTATCATTGTTCGGAAACCTAGCTTTGACACCATTGCCAAAGTCAACCTCATCCGCAATAAATACGACCTCCCCACCCACCATAGTCAACAACGTCTTTTGCCTAGCTATTTCGTCCTCAGGCACTTCAAAGTAGTTGGCTTTGAGAATAATAGCATCTGCAAGCTTTCCAACCTCAAGTGAACCTACGTAGGTATCTGCTCTAAGAAATCTCGCGCTCTCTGTAGTAATGGCACGAATCGCCTGATCGCGCGACAGAGTCAGTCCGGGAAGCCCATTGCCATCATAAGGAGCGCCTTGCGATGCAGGTGAGTTGGGGTTCTTTGGGTCACCTGATCGCGTCACACCGGCTTTTATCGCAAGCCACTCATCGAGAGGATCAATCTATTGATATTGGTTAGTTTGCTGGAGTCGCCTCGCCTACATGAATGATAACATACCGGCCAGTCGCTGCCATATACAATGTGAGATCCAAACTTCGCAATCTCCCCAAAAGCCTCCATGTACTGCGCCCTTCTGGGTCCCATGCTCTTCACGCCATTCGGCAACCATACGGAGCTTGCCTGTGACCACTGAAAGCTCATGATGGGGTCGGCCTTCAACTCAGCAAACCGAGGCCAATCGGACGGGTCAGTGACCTCGTTGTGAGCAAGCCCAATCCGATAGTCACGAAGCTTAGGATGCTTGGTTCGGAGATCTTGGAGTGCATTAAGAGCTGTTCGAACAGCAAGGTCCCCATCGACGTGAATCTGAGCATCGATTTGCTCTTCAAATAACTTGGCGAGGAACGTACTCAGGAGATCCTGATCCCAGTACGGTTTCGGTCCGTAGTCGGTCTCCGGCTTCCACAGGGAGTTGTTCTCCATGGGCTCAAAGTACGGTTCAATGAGGGAGCCGGTATTAGCCGGGTATAAGAGAACGCCGTCCATGAAGATCTTGACAGCATGCCACTTCAAACCTGGGTTGGGCCCAATTTCTTCCTTTTCATTCCATCGCGACGTGACATTAATGATGTCTTTTACCAAAGAATCGATATCCTTGACTGTTTTGGGAGGGTCGATTCGATAGTCGAAGAAACCTCGTGCACTAAGGCCACCTTCTTTCTTAACGGCAGCGAATGCTTTACCGACAGCTTCATTCGACGCAGCATCTTGGAAACTCGTGACACCTTCCTCACGAAGTAGCTTCAGAGCAGCTTTGGCAGATTGGATATCTTCCTCAGTTGTGGGGTCTGCGGGACCGGACAACAGATTCGCTGCGGAATCTTGCAAGATTCCTGACGGTTCCTTGCCGCCAGGAAGGCGTTCAATCTTCCCGTTTACTGGGTCTTTGGTTTTGCTCGTAATGGAAGAGACTTTCAAAGCAGCGGAGTTGACCCAGAAAGTATGCGAGTCCGCTGATGTCACCAAGAGAGGCCTCTTAGTCTTGAGCCTATCCAGATCTTTCTTGGTCACGCCACCGGTAGCATCCGAGAGTGCATAAAAGTCAAGCGAAATAACCTCGAGCCAGTCTTTGTCGGTCTTATCGTCATCTGAGTCCAGGCAATCCTGAATTTTGTCAAGAACTTCCTCCAGACCTAATGGCTGAAAGTTCATGTTGCACTTGAGAAGACTGGCGCCTCCTCTGAGTAGGTGCATATGAGCATCGATAAGACCGGGCATCATCATGCGACCCTCAAGGTTGAAGACCGATGTGTTCTTGCCAATGTAGGACTTGATATGAGTGTCGTCGCCCACGAATGTGATATAGCCATCTTTGACAGCGAGAGCGCTATGCTTGGACGAAAGGAGGTCTAAAGTGTAGATGGAGCCATTGTGAAAGACGGTATCGGCAATGACAGTTTGATTCTTGGAGTCCATGGAGGCAGCTAAAACTGGGACGACACAGCACAGTGCTGCCAGAAGCAAGCCGGAAAGTCTCTGTAGGGCTCTCATTGGAAAGTTGAATAATGATGAATATCTTAAATCAGTAGATTTGATCGATACTCTAGAATGGCCTATGACTTACGCATGTTTATATACTTATGACATCTGCGTCGGTATGACTGGGTACCCCGCAACGTCAATCACTTTCTCGTCTACACTTCTCAACCTGCTGCGTATTGTCATTGTAGTCTCATTATGCTTATCTGTAAGCGCTGTTTACATTTTGAATAACCAACCTAACTTACTGGAAATGTCGAAGCTTGATAGCGGTGCAGTAGCTCTATCGTTACCGAAGCGGTAGATCGCGGTGAAGTCGCCTGTAGTATCCCTTTTGGGTTTAGCTTACCTTTTGCACTGCAACCTCGACTCACTTGGCATCGATTGACCTCTACACAACTGCAATTAATTGCCCATTTACATCCTAGTGGCGATGAAGTAAGGAGCGAAGTCTCCTTCGTCATTGGACAAACTCGCTATAGCCAGAATTCTGCAATCAATTGACCACTTTGATCCTAGCGTGATCATGCTGACAAGCCGTTCTTATCAATCATCCAGTCACATAGGGCAAATAAGCTATTTAGGCCACTGGGTCTCACCCGGAACTGATTAATTAAACAGGTAATAGGAGCTATTCTCAATGAGTTGGTGTAGTAGCCAATTTGAAACCGAGGCAATGTGAAGCCCCCAGTTCTTTTTACGGCGAAGCTAATCACAAGTCACCATGTAAGTTCCTATCCATGCTATAATCAACCCAGTTACCGCATATATGACGTGACTTGCAACCATGGAGCAGCGAAGAGTAACATCGGATGTATACAGCGCGGAAACCTTTAATGTCTCAATCACATAAACTTTGTATCCATTACTTCGACAGAAAACAACCCGACCCTGCAAGCTTGCCCACTTAGTGCGATCATGATTGGCTATATCGTATGTACCGGAACGCCTTGGGAATAGGGAGTACGCAGGCTTTTGCGGCAAATGGTAGAAGCCTGCCTATATTTAGTGCAGTATGAGAATATAAACAACTATTTGGCTCCCTCTGGCTCACATAGCATCGACACGCAATCACCACTAATCGCCATTTCCAGTTAAAGGCCGTTACAAGTCTACTCCCATGCGTTACCTTCACCTTTTGGTCCTTTGTGGTAAATATTATACTCAAACCTCAACTTGAGCTTCGTCTAATTGCTTCAGGCCTTTCCGTGGCTTCGGCTAAATATGGGAACCCCGAAGTCAAAGCCGACATTCGTGCAGATTCCAATCGAGACGGAAAGGTGGATCTGAAAGGCTCGTCAGATCTTACTGGCAAAGTCAAATGGACCGAGGCCAGTGGTGCCATATTTCTCCCGAACATTGGTGATACCGATCGGAGATGCTCCAAGAAGGCCCTGAGTGGCCCGGCTCTTGGCAATGAGAAGCTGGACGACTGCAACGACGCCTCGGACAATATCCAGAGAGCACCTCAGTATCTGGCCCCTCTAAAGACTGTTCCTGTTCCCGCTACTTCGAAGAACGTCAAGGGTACAGTATCGGTTCCTGACCCCAAGCAACGGCGCCACGTGCGCATCTTCCATAAACAAAACAACAAATGGGTTCACATCGATGAAAAGCACACCTTTACCCAAAAGGAGCTGAAGTCTGGATTGGAACTGGGCATAGACGCTCGCGACACCCGAAGACCAAACGGCTGGGATGGACGTGTTACAGTTCGATTTGAGTTGCATGATGGAAGTGCTAAGTCCTCTGACGAGGTTATACTCCGTGTCGCCCCTGTCTTGACTCATCACCATCTTCAACAAGTCGAACAGGTACTAGCCGTCCAGGGTAACAAGACCGATGAGCCTTACCTAGTCGGATTCACTGAGAGTCTTTCCTCGGTGGTCAAGGCAGCCGGTATCAAGAAAGACTTGTACCTCTTCAACGCCAGTGATGACATTTGGGCTCAGGATTTTGTGGAACCCGGTTATGCAAGCATGCCCGGTCCCAACGGTGCCATCTCGATCCGCATCATGATTCGATCCCCTCAAGACGAGCGTGTTGCTGGCCGCCAACTGTTCGAGTATTTCCGCAAAGCTGGTGTCGGCGCGGTTCAACATCTTGGCGGAGCACGGGATGAGATCAATTCTGGCGGCAACATTGAGATCACCATATCCTCCCGTATCTTGAAGCCCAAGAGTCGCAGAAGCCTATTTTACTGGATACCTCCTGGCTCGCTATTGGCCACGTGGATGAATTCGTTCAGTTTTTGCCGGCCAAGAATAAGCGAGGATGGGTTGCGGTGATCGATGATCCACGAGCCGCCATCAAGCTTTTACAGGACACACGCAAGGCAGGTCACGGGGCACTACCAGCCATTTCGCGCAAAAATGACACCAAGTCTACTCCTGGAGGCGACTGCAACGGCTGGTCTTGCGGACCAATCGCCGTTAACCCGCCTACTGTTGCCGAGCTTCTTGCTGATAAGAAGAAGATGGAGCTCAACGAACAATGTGCGCAGCGAATTGACGCCAACATTAAGATTCTCAAGGAAGAAGTCGGTATCACTGATGACTATATCATCCGTATTCCTGCATTATTCGAAGGCAGCAACTTCCCTGGTGCCGACAAGGGAAAACTTCAAGTCGGTGCTTTCTTCCCTGGTGTCGTCAACAATTTGGTTCTTACTGGCTACCATACTTGTGTTGCTCCCAACCCCTGGGGTCCTGTCGTGAAGGGAAATGATATCATTGCGGAGGTCATTGAAGCCAAGTATGCCAAGATTGGGATCAAGATCAAGTTTATTGATGACTGGAACACCCACCACAACTTTGGTGGAGAGGTTCATTGTGGTAGTAACTCGGTTCGTGATATGTCTGCTCGCTGGTGGTGAGATGTTATTGGTGAGAGAAGACGATTTGTGGTTGACATGATGCAAGACTTGGGGTTTGGACTATCTATTCCAGTATAAGAGTAGACCTTACCGGGTGCCATATCGTTCAAGAAGCAACCATGATCTCACATGGGGATCTCAGCAGTTTTTACCATTCGACTCATAGGATACAGGAAGTGATCTGAAATGCAATAATGTAATTCCTCTATCTGCCATATCAATCGGGCACAACAAACCCGAGAGAGCTATCTCATAGGAAGGTGTAACTATATTTACTATCTTTTTATATCCTTCGTGCGCGCTATCCTGCGAAGTATTTAAGCTACACGCTTAGATGAAAATGAAGTCTGGAGCAATGCCTGGACCAAATCATCCTTCGCATCCACTGGCCAACCCTTTGATCTCCACGCGATAAATCCATCAGGTCGGACCAGAGAAGCACCTCCATCATCAAGTCCGAATAGTTGACCGAAGTCTCCCTTGTTCCTCTCAGTAATTTCTTCTCCGATTTGCACAAAAGTAGTTTCCACTCCGGCAATCTTTGCCGCTGCTGTGACTACCCGATCCCATTCCTTGTTCTTCGAGATGACCACCCACGACTTGCCGAAGAAATCGAGAGTAGAGGCTGTTTTGCCTTGAAGAGGGACGTGGGGTGCTCTCGTACCAGGCTGGCCATTCCATTCATCTGGTCTCTTGACGATGGCTGATCCATCAGAGCTATCAATGACGCCCTTTGAATGATAGGAATACCCAAGCTCCATCGCCAAGTCATCCTGGATCTCCACACCTTTTCCAGGCCACTCCCTGTCCTCAGCATATCTCCTATAATCCTCCCGCGCAAAAATCTGATCATGGCGTGCATCTGCGACGGGACGCCTCTCCTCGTCATACGTATCCAGTAGCTCTGGCGTGGACTCACCGCGGATAACAGCTGCTAACTTCCATGCAAGGTTGTGCCCGTCGGCGATGCCGGTGTTCGCGCCGTAGCCTCCACGGTTAGGTGGCAAGGCATGCGCTGCATCGCCTGCGAGGAAGACGCGGCCGGAAGAGAATTTATCGGCGACTCGACCACCAATATCCCATCGCCCGGTCGTTATCAGGTGGGTGTCCTCATCACGAAGGTCTTCTCTGCCAGAAGCCTTTCGGATCATGTTGCGCTGCGTGGCCTCATCGGGTGCTGCCTCGTCATGTGTAGGATCTTCGGCCTTCTCATTCCAGGCGAGCATCCATCGGCCGTTACCGTATGTAGTCATGAATGCTTCAAAGCCGTCTTCACGTCCCTCGATTTGGAATTGACTGTAGCCGTGGTTGAGATACTGCTCGAGAGGCTCGCATCGGAACATGATGCTTCGGAGCTTGCGGAGAAGACCAACGCCATGACGCTGAATGCCGAGCTTTTCTCTGATTGGACTGCGACTGCCATCACAGGCGACCATATAATCAGCTTTGATGTGAATTTGGGTACCATCCTTGCTAGTAGCTTCAACGGTAACGCCATTGTTGTCTTGGCTCCAATCCGTGACTGTGTATCCAAGTTTGAGTTCCGCTCCAAGCTCAACTGCGCCGTCTCTTAGGACAGGCTCGATAACATCCTGCGCAACAGCAACGCCCTCAGTGGGTGAGTAAGTTGAGAATGATTCAGGTGGCCCTTTAGACGCATTGCCGTTGGGTTTCTTGGCGCCCTGCGACCAACCCTGCTCCTGCTTCCACTTGCCGGCCAAGCTCTCAACGAGGATACGTCGTGGGGGACCGCCAGTCCATTGGACGCCTTTGATCTTTGATTCAACGCCAACACTGCGGAGGAGTTCAATGGTGCGTGTCGTGTAGCCAATGGCCCGAGGATGTAGTGAGCTCCCGGAATGGCGCTCGACAAGTATGGTGGGAACATTATAATGGGAGAGAAAAAGGGCTGTGGAGAGGCCAACAAGGCTGCCGCCCACTACAACAACTGAGGTTTCTTGTGTGATAGCCATGATACTTTTGTCGGATGTGGATTCGTTATGATAGGATGTTGAGTGCGGGCTGAAATAGGATGAGATGAGGATCGATGTAAATAGTGACAAGACAGGGAGATGGATGGACTATAAATATTTCACGCTTCTGATAGCATAAAGCTACTGTCCTCTGGAGTCCATCATGTTTACCCATGTTCGTACTCAATTGTGGCATTTTAGCGCGAGTCTGGAGACTCTTGGCTTTTAGTGCTTACATGGACCGCGAGGAAAAGACCGAACATAGAAAAAGAGAGAGGTTTCGGTGCCGAGGCTTGGCCCGGCTTTAGCACGGAGAAATAACCGGGACCGTAATCCATTCGGGGCCGCTTCCCCACTTTCGGGGTTTAGACAAACCCGGTCTCGGGTAGATACGCATATTGACCGGCGAGAATAAGTTTTCTTTATAGAATTCAAGTCATCCAGCTGATTCGATCACTTGACGATTTAGTCATTTTATTGCCAATTATTATAATAGCCACTAACCCCAATGCTTAATACTCTAGGTGATATCACTAGTATCAGGTGGTTTACAAACGAGAAAAGCCTGCATATTCTACTTCCAAGCCTCGAAGACTTTCCTTATACTCAATGGCCCGGCGCCCTGGAATCCAAGCACCTCCTCTTCATCCGGGTTCAGATTCAGGTCCCCTCTTGCCAAGCTAAGTCCTGAATTTGCTACTATCACCTCAAAGCTCGACTGCATACCCTCATCTGGGGGTAGTGCCGCCGTCAAGCGAGGAGTAAACGCGACCTCTCCTCTTTCAAGAGACTCCTTCGATGCATAGTGGACGTCGAATTTGACTCCTTTCACCTCTTCAGCCAGTTTCACTGCGTTGTTGAGTGAGGTGCAATTTCCGATCACGTAATACCTCTTCTTCCAGTGAGAAACATCGAGAAGAGAGACAACGCTTCGTGCAGCATCCGACGAGTGAGTCAGAACGATTGGTGTATCTCCGTCGCCAGGTATAACCGCAACATTGTTCTCCGCATCCAACCACATATTCGGGGCGTAGGAAAGACGGGTTGGGATGCGTGGTGTTGACCAGTAGTCGAGAAAAAGACCGATCGAAACTAGCGAAAACTCCAAGTCTGTGCGTTCCAACAACTCGACAGCCTGGAGTTTGTACCGATATGATGGAAGATGGCCGATATTGCTAAAGGCTATCAGCTCTAAGCAAGGCGACTGAAACATAGCAGCATACTTACTCCGGGGTATAGCGCATGCCGAACTCACTTGGCAAAAATCGCTTGGTCGTGGCGGATCTATTCGCTGCCTCAATGAGGTTCATTTGAGCCTGCCCACACTCATCATCATTGATAGAAAGTGTGGATATGACTGTATCGACACCTTCGTGATCAAAGAGCTTTACAAGAGCATCAATGTTGGTATAATCGACTGCCCGCGTGTCCGGGCCTGATGAGCGGCGCGTCAAGATAATGAATTTGTGGGTTTTTGTTGAATCGAGCACATCTGCTATGGCTCGGCCGATTCCGGTCGAGCCACCAGCAATTACAATTTTGCCCATCTTTGGCCTGTGAGAAGAGCTCGTAAACTTGTAGGTTGAATGGACGTCCAATACGTGCAACCGATGTGCATTTATAATACTCTACTAGCGTCGGAGTTTCTGACGCGGAGCGGATTTCCAAGTATGAACATACTACCATATCAGGCATAGTAAGGGCATGTGCCACACCTCAGGGATGACAACTCCAGCTTTTTTTGAGGGTCAGTGAGACAATTCAGTCTGCAGTGTATACTGTATTGAGAAGTACTGGTTGTTCTGGGCTAATAAGACAAGTGAAGAAGCCACACTGATAATGGTTGGCCAATCGAGGATCTTCATCTCAAGTTACCTTTCGAGACTTGAAGCAAGATAAAAGGGCACTGTATAGTGACTGAATTGTGGACCTTCGAGAAGATGTAACCCCCTGCCCTTGCTTATGCCTCATACCGTAGTACGCTCCTGTCGCGCTCAGAAGATACATCGGGCCGAGATGGAATGGCGAGTCACCGAGTTCACCATGACATTCGTTACTCTGAAACATAACGCAAGACTTGTATCAGTCACCTGTTAGAAGCTTCACTATCGAGACGTTTCCATAAGATCAATTCCTAACACAGGGTTCTTTCGCTTGAGAGGACTTTGTTGTGTAGGGAAACATCGAATCAAGCGTCTTGGCAATAACTTGCGAGGCACATCACAGCAATGACTGAAATCCACAGATGGCACTCTTTGATCAGATTAGTTCGCTTTCCTCTGACTATAGAGTTGCCTGAGTCTGATTGTCATCCAACAGCAACCTTTACCCTCTCCCCATGCCTGTCTAGAGAGTCAACACGGACCTGAAGCGAACCTTGCCATTTTCCATCTTGTCAAATGCCTCTCGACAGTTAGTCAAGAAGGGAAACTTCTCGATGATACACTTCACACCGTGTGTATGTGCGAAAGCGATAGCATCTTCAGAGTCTTGCTGGTGTCCTGAGTTCCACCCATGAACGCTGAGGCTCTTCATGATCATGGGGACTGTATCGAAGTCCACCAGACCGATAGGGGCGAGCACAACCAATTTGCCCAGAGGCGCGAGGCCGGCAGCGAGTGGACTGACGACCTTGGCGTTTGGTGCCGTGGCTATAACCATGTCTGCCCCTCCGAGCTTCTGCAGCGCCTCTGCTGCGTCTTCTGCGCTAGTGTCGACATAGTGGTGAGCGCCAAGCTGAGTCGCAAAGTCCTTCTTGTCGTTCCCAGAGCTCAACGCGACGACAGTGTATCCCATTTTCGAGGCGTACTGCAGTGCGAGGTGGCCGAGTCCTCCCAGACCTTGAACTGCCACGAGTCCACCTTGAATTACACCCATGTTTCGCATGGCATTAAACACGGTAACTCCAGCACACAAAAGGGGAGCAATCTCAGCCGGGTCCGCATCTGCGGGCACTCGGACTGCTGCCTCAGCGCGTAGCAAGATGTATTCCGCGTAACCACCGTCCATTGTCACGCCATTAATTTCCCCATTGCGGCATGTTTGGAATAGTCCTCGTTGACAGGATCGGCATGTTCCGTCGTGGCCTTAGATGTTAGGCGTTATTAGCTGCAAAGAAACCGGAATCATGATGACTTGACATGAGACTTACCTCCATGCCAGGCAGCTCCGACACGCTCTCCTGTCTTGAAGTTCGTTACGCCCTCGCCAACAGCAACAACGTCTCCAACTGCTTCATGCCCAGGCACACGAGGGAATACATCTCCCAGACGACCTTGCTTGACGAAAAGGTCGGAGTGGCAGATGCCGCATGCGAGAACCTTTACCAGGATATAGCCCGGACCAGGTTGCTGGAGCTCGACTTCTTGAAGAGTCAAACCGCTGTCTTTGTTCTCGAAGAACAGGGCTTTGTATGTCTTGGGTAGAGATAGAGTCATGGTAGTGGGTGTACTGGAAGAGGGCCGTTTTCTTGGTAGATAGGTTTTTTGGGACGGTAACTGCAAGTTTGTGTCTAGAGCTACTACTGGAACTAAATGGTATTAATTGCAGCGCTGGGCAGTGCTATATATAAGGCAGCGACATATTCCGAAAACACCCCGGGCACCGCCTTCAACTGTGCTTTAACACTTCGGCGCTCGGTAGCATCGGAGTCGGCCATCCAGAACCGTGATCGACAGCCGAGCACCGAGAAGCCGTCATGATATGACAGGGGTCACGATTGGCCGCAAGGTCACCATTCCTCTTAAGCCACTGCTGAACTTGAAAGATATTCTTTCAAAGTACAACTATCCACCGTCAGGTGACGAGTAGCGCTCAGGGCTGAGAAAAACAGGTAAACATTGAAACTTGACACGTTTAACCATCAACTTGATCTAGCGCTCTCAATCTCATCGAGTCTCAAGTCTTCACTAGTTGTGGTGATCTACAATTTTCTCAAAAACCGAATAGATTTCAATACCAAGAAAGCCTTCATTCTTTAACTACTGGATACTAGAAGTCACTGTCATGTCCTAGTGTTGGGTAAACCAATTGACACCCTCTAAGGAATTGAATTCCATAAACGTGTCCCAGTCAATTGCAAAGTCAAAGCTCTCCAACTCCATGGATGTTTCTGGCCCTCTCGTATTATTGAGAGTGTGGTCTAGAACCTGCTTGATGACAGCTCTGATATTATGCGCAACAGAGTTCCTGGGCTGTAATGGCCCTGTCGAGTTCAAGTATCCCACAAGAAGACTGAGCTGCTGAATTATGGAGGACCTTGAATAGGTCTCGCCAGCGATGATGTACGCACTTGAGGCGACACTAACAGAAATGGGGTCTATGAGTTCCATACACAAGACAGCTCCTGCCAGCGTTGCATATCCCATCATCTACATATTATTAGACTTATCATTCTCGAACTAGGCTTCAGGGTCATGGGCGATGTGCTTCCCAAGAAAGGATAGATTACTCACTATCCATTGGTCTTCTTCTCGAACCTCTACCCATATATTCTTCTGAGTCCAAAGATTCAATGTTATGACTACCATTTCGAAGCTGGTATGTAGAAGGTCGCTCCTGACCCAGCCATGCTTAACAAGCAACCGCTCCACTAAGAACATGTTGAGTAAATGGTCGAGTCTTATCAGCAATTTCGGATAGCCTTTTCGAAGGTCGATGTTCTGGATTTCTTCGAGGGTAGGGCTGCAAACAACATGACTTGGCAATTCCCTGTATAGTTTCAGTTCTTTATCTCTGAGTTTCCTGTTGTTACATTGTTCATTAGCAGATCTGTAAAAGTATCAAGCCAGAGGATCTAATACATGATGTCGTCATGGGTGAAATCTCCATCTTGACCAAGCACGACTTCGAGGATCTCGTCTCGGACTAACGCCACCATCATGCGAACGCGAAGAAGCGAGCTGGAGCATAGCTGACCATCCATGTTCCACCCATCTGGGTCAAGGTGGTGAAGGTGTCTTTGAAAAGTCGGCTTATTCTCCAGCAATGCCGTGTCGTCCAATTCTATTGGTGGCTCGATAGAGCAAAATCTTCGTATCAGGAGAGGGGGTCGTCCGATGAAAGTGCTCAAGAGTTTGTCCACTACGAAGATTTGACATCCAACACGCCTGCGAATCTCCATCGGTACATTCGTCTCAAACGAGGTCGTTGATGAGTTTTTGGGCCGATTATTGTGAAAGCCGGAGAACGTCAACATTGCGACTGTTTCGGCATGGAACTTCCAATATGGAAGACCTAGCTAGGTCAGCACCGAGCTCCAACGAAGCCTTCCCATATTATGTCGGTCCTCGGAATCCAATGCCGGTATGGGACATGATGTGTCAGAGATATGCTTACTAGTTTCACCATGCATACATGCGTGCAGTACGGAACGCTTATACATCAAAAATAGCATAAGAGATCCAGTACTACCCCCCATGCTGGCCAGGGTTATGCAGGACGAGCAGTACTCTGTATATTGGCTTATGAGCTTTGCCGAGTCCGCATTCGCAGTAGAATAGCTTTCGCCGAGAGCTTCGTACAGGAACATGATCCCGACGGCCTCCCAGCGTAAGTTCGGCCCTGAAAAGCTCTCGATCCAAGCTTGCGGATCATCTTGATCCTCTTTAAGGCTTTTTCTTGTGTTGATACAAACCATACTACCTAACTCACGTAGCTTGGCTGTGTTTTCCCTGTCACGGAGGTAGGAGCCATATGTCTCCCAGGTACTCACGATCAATCTTTCACTGATAAGTTTCATCCACTCGTCATTGGGATTGAAACGCCGGAACAAGTCTACGGACGACCTATCTGGAATCGCTTGCAACACCCTGACAGCCAGGTGACTCGCCCCTTGGTCCATGTTTACCATGTTTTGTATGTCGGCCAGAGACGGTGGAGTTGAGTCTATCGGAGTGGGTGGTCGTGAATCGGTAGGTAATGGATGCCTTCGTGCGGCTAGATTAGTTTCTGTCTCCAAATAAGCCGCTGGTAAACTCGTTGGGCCAAAGACACCTGTTGGTGCACGAGCCGCTGGAGAGCTCCAAAGTCTGTCTTCGGGGCCCAGTTGCCTTTTGGATCGGATTGATTCTATGACCCTGCGATCCCACAACGATCCTCTACGTCTTGGCTGGTGAGAAGTAGATGATCCAGCAGACCGTGCATCTTGATCTGGCGAGGTGTAATGACAACTTGATGCTCCGTTAGGTTGCTTCCTACAGCGACCACACACGGGATAGACATGGTCGCAGGCAACTTTCCGTCGGCGACATGGATCGCAGGCTTGGGGTTTGCCATTCCGGCGGGTGATCGGCGGGCTGACCATGGGGAGCGAGATACTGTAGATGGGAGATCTCGACGTAATAGATCAAGTTTGTATCGCTCCTCGGCTTCGGGGTTGTTCTTCGGCGTTGAGCATAGAACGATAGAGAGGGGTTAGGAAGAAGATAAGCACTAGCCTGTTGCGGTAATTCGGCTCTCGGAGCTCGGTTCATCACTGCGCCGAGACGCTCTATGAAAGTGGCCTAGCGCCAGGCATCAGCGAATCAAAAGTGTTTTACACTTAGCTGGCCCGTAATCTAGAGCTAGCCCATTTAGCTCGGCGCCACATCTTCAAGCTTACTTAGACCTGTAACGTGCGACTTTGAATGCCGTTTGTCGAACATGGTCATGATAAAGACCAATCTCAACACTTGTCACCCCGGATATTAAACAAATATAGATATTACATGAGTAAGAGCTTCTGAGTCTCACTTAACTTCTAATCTGTTTCCTGACTAGCTGCTGCTAGCATGCTAACTGAGAGGTTTAGAAGCAATGTATTAGTAGCTTGTTAATTGTGCTTGGGCATAGGGTAAGCTCAGGCCACGGCTTCTGAGCAGTAGATTTATGCTGTCAGCAGATGCCGCTGTGTGATTGGCACAGCCCCACTTTTGAGTGCGCAATAGAAGTGGAGATGGGAGAGGTCAGTCTCAGGCTGTACCAAGTGTAGTGGAATTTTTGGTTATTAGGCGAAAGAATTAACTATGGTTTCCTTCGCGAAATAATAGAGTTTATCTCCTTGGTTTAACTATAATTTCTTATTGTAAACTTCTATAGCTTATTTCGGTAGATACAAAGTTCTAATA